>PVJS01015669.1:0-38572 GCA_004027185.1 Glis glis | reverse complement strand
ACAGCAAATCAGAGCGCAGACACTGGAGCCGGGTGCCACAGACTCACAGTGAGCTAGACACAGCAAATCAGAGCGCAGACACTGGTGCCGGGCGCCACAGACTCACAGTGAGCTAGACACAGCAAATCAGAGCGCAGACACTGGAGCCGGGTGCCACAGACTCAGAGTGAGCTAGACACAGCAAATCAGAGCGCAGACACTGGTGCCGGGCGCCACAGACTCGGAGTAAGTGAGACACAAGCTAGTCTCCCCAAAACCAGAGATTCACAGCAATCAGTCATAAGGGGCCTCTGAGGATGCCCCCCTGCTCTCTTCAGCCCTTTCTGCCTCCACAGTTCACTGGAGCACCTTCCTATTTCAGAGATGGGGTGCTGCTGCCCAATTCATGGATTCCTAATGAAAGCCCATTGTATCTTCAAACTCAATTTATTGAAAATTTGTTTTCTAATAGGAGGAAGGTAACAAAGTTAATAGTTAAAAAGCAGAAGGAGAAAAACTAAAACTAAGAAAATTCAGATAATTATGTAACAATAACTTACTTGTACGTGCTCACGCAACTTTGCGTCTATCAGGAATAGAGCTAACCCAGGACCACACTAACTGCTGCGTGCGTGATGCCTCGGCTGAGGAGCCCAGCCCAGGACCTTGCTGTGCTCCGACTCACACGCGCGTGACCACGGCGCCGAGTCGGCCGGGCCTGCGAGGAGGAAACCGGCTGGCGCGCAGTTAGGGCTGACCTGGGTCTTGGGTGGGCTCACCTGAATCGCACACGGTAGCGATGTCACCTGACGTCTCACTGGCGGAGACGGCCGTGACAGGGCTTTTGTGTCCTGTCAGACTCTGTACGTAGCACAGCCTGAAAAACAGGAGACGTGACTTTGCACATGAGCATTAATAGAATTACATTCCTTTATCTGAACAATTCTTTTCCTCAGGATGTGTACCTGTTATTCTTAAGGCTTCCATGCTCTCCTACCTGATCTTTTGATTTTAATATGATTACAAAAGTAATCATGTGACCTGTAAATATGTCTCATGCTTTAAATTTTAATGTATCAAATTACTTTAGTTGTCTCTATTTCACATGGTAAGAACTGTAGTATAAACGCAGCCACTTCTGGTACCTGTTTAAATCCCATATGATGCAGGTCCCATCTCTGCTCACGCTTATCATTATGCTGAATGGCTTACAAACACACAAGCTGGTGACCTCTTCTGTGTGCCCACAGAGGTGCAGCTGACTCTCCATTTCTATCTCCACCGGCTGAAATTAAAGTACAAGGTAAAGCACCACATAAATATCCTAGCATAGTAGGTCAAAAAATAGCCCAGAGAAGATTCTAGATCAGATGATTTTCACCCTAACTTGCCACCTTTCCTCACTCTCCCTCAGACAGTGGACTCAAGAAGGCAGACAGTAGGCTAGAAGAAGCACTGCACCATGTGTCTTCTTTTCTCTACGAGGTGGTTTTATGATTTAACGCCCAAATCTTGAAGTTCAGTGAATGACTTAAAAAAATCTTCCATTAAGTAACAGAATTAAGACAGGCTACTTAGATTTTGTTGTCATTCAATTTACCCAGAGAGTATGGGCATGCTGAGCACGAGGGTTTCTAAGCCTTCAAATCTGACGGAATCTCGTGTACACGCTTCCTGAGCATTCAGGTGGATACTGAGAATACAGGCAAGCATGTGGATGTCACGAAACCCCAAACACAGAACAGACAGAACTCAAAATGCTTGTTGGTCTTTGAAACCCAAAGATCTTTGTAAGTATTTTCATAGGTTTTCATGATACTAACAAACCTAAATCTAAAGTCATATGTGACCTTTCGTGGGGTAGAGATCTGAGTACAGGCGTTTTAAGTTGGTCTTCTACGGAATCGATGATGCCGTCCTCTCGCCTCGCTCATGCGAGGCCCAGGACCTACCGTGCCGCTGGTGAATCTGTTGGTGTAGGCCGTGATGACTCCGCACTTGCTCCCGGTAAAGAGCTGGCAACTGTCAGGTACCCAGGCACAACTCGTCACCTTTGAGAAGCACAAATCAGATTAGCATGCTTTAAGGTCATGGGAAATGCTTCTACTTTTTTGACAGCTCTTTAAAGAAATACATGATCCCCAAATTTCAGGTAATACTTGAAATGATTGGAATGGTGCCAGATATGATAATAACATTTTCTGTAACTTTAAGCCAAATGTATAAAAGTTGTTTCCAAATAATGCACAGCGTATAATCTTACATTTTTTACATATATGTAATCATTTGTTCCTTAGAAATTTAATAAAATGGTCCAGGATAGATTAGATCCACACTTGAATGTTTCACACATTTATCTGCTTTTTACTTTTATGCACATTTCCTCTTTTTATGTTTCTGGTGGGAAAACAGGGTACATCTAAATAGAGGTACTGCTTCTAACAGTTCTAAAGGTTGTGAGGTAGGAGAAGAAGGAAAGGCGAACATGAAGGAGAAGGCCGGATGACTCCTCGGTGCAGAATCCTTCAGTCCTACCCGCCAAGGCGCCAGTCAAGCTCGCTCCATCCTCCACGCGGCCCGGAGAGCCTTTGGGGGTGCTAGCTGATACCCAGCGCCATGTCCACAGTGGCCCTCAACTGCAACCCCAGCCCCACCTCCCGACTTCACTGAGAGGGTGGAGGTCGCCAGCGCGGGCCTCTCCTCCTCCATCCTCCGCACCTCAGTGTCCCCGCGTCTGCTCCTGGAGGAGGAGAGGAGGAGGGACCTCTCTTCAATCCTGTCCCATCCTCAGGTTCCTCAAAACCCCTGTCCTTTCTTATAGTTTAAAACCATCTTTTCCTGGACCTGCAAGACTGCTTAAGCCTCTGCTATGTTAGAAAATGACTTTCTTTGATCCTGATTCTTCTTAACTCTCCATAAACCATCAGAGTCCACTGGATCAAATTTTATTTTTTGAGTTTCTTTCCTTATTAGTTCTATTTATTAGAATTGATAATTTATAACTTTTATTCTTTTAAAGAGAAAATGTATTAAAAATATATAGAATAGCCAGGCACAGTAGCACATGCCTATAATCCTAGCTACTTAGGAAGGTGAGGCAGGAAGACTGCAAGTTCAGGGCCAGCCTGGGCAACTCAGAAAAACCCTTTCTCAAAAGAAAAAATAAAAAGGGTTGGGGATGTAGCTCAGTGGTAGACCACCCCTGGGTTCAATCCCCAACACTGCATTAAAATTTTAGATCTAGATCTAGATCTACATAGAGAGAATAAAACTCATTCTGTTTGTGATCCACTGAGGCCTTTCATAAACCTAATTTACATTCTAGATGTTAATCTTGTTTTTTTGTGGCCTGAAATATTTGCTGTTTCCTCCTTCTAGGAATTATTTCATCACTCATCGATCATTCCTAACTATGCTAAAACAAGCAAACAAAATTAAAATGACAGAAACTGCTAGAACAGTAATGTAATAGGTGAAATAAACTGTCATCTTTTGGTTTCCTGATCACACTGTCCGAAGTACAGTGTCATCTTCCAAGAAAATGGGGGCGGGGGGTGCACACCATTCCTGGAGTCTCTTCTGGCTGTCACTGAACACAGTTGAGAACTCAGAATTTTTCATTTTCTACCATGAAATAAAGAAAGTAACAAAGAGATGGAAACTGACAGAGGAAGATGTCTCCTAGTGAGGAGATTATTAGAAGATGACAGCAAAGGGCCAGCAGAAGCCTCGACTCCGCTGACGATGACGCTGACCACATCAATGCAGTGTCAGCATGCGATCGTCACATGGCAACGTCCTAGAAGCATTCTCTCAAGCTGACGAACCAGTGGGAAAACGGCATGTTTCTACGGAGGAAAACGAGATTCGCTGTTCTCATGAGGTCAGCCATTGCGCCAGAAGCACTTTGTCATATAATATTTTACCACAGGAATCTGGACCGTCCCCTTTTGCTAAAAAGACTTCAGAGGTGATTCTCTCATACGATATGGTATCTGTGTGCAAAACTGTATGTGATACAAATAACTTTGCAATGCTTAAATTCTTATGTGATATATATATGCACACACATATGTGTGTGTGCATGTGTGTGGTTGTTTATATATGAAATATTATTCAGCTCTTTTGTGTGTGGCACTGGGGATGCATTCTACCCTCAGCCCTATTTTTTTCTTTTTTGGTATTGGCGATTGAACCTAGGGATATTCTACCTCTAAGCTATATCCCCAGCCCTTTTTATTTTTATTTGGGAACAGGATCTTACTAAGTTGCTGAGGCTGGCCTTGAACCTGCGATCCTCCTGTCTTAGCCTCCCAAGTACTGAGATTACAGGTATGTGCCACTGTCTCCGGCTCCTCAGCCCTATTTTGTCATTTTGAAACAGGGTCTTGCTAAGTTGCTGAGGATGGTCTCAAACTTGTGACCCTCCTATCTCAGCTTCCCAAGCATGGGGCCCTCTGTCCTCTTTCACACCAAGTCCATCTAATGAGTCAATTCATAGTGGCAACTCTTAAAGAGACGGAACCCCTGGCAGGGGAGGCGGGAGGATTTCAAGGGGAAGGCTGTGGCGCAGTGCATCTCTAACGTGGCTCTCTCTCTCTCTGTTTGTCTTCACCTTTCCACGGGAAGTTGGAATGTTTGTAAATCCAGATTGCTGATGACAGCAGAGAGCTACACCTGCTCAGAAACCTGTTTATGTGCATGTTAAATACATCGAACTCCCTTGTGCCTGCTTCCCTCTTTCCCAATTCACAGTGATTCCAAAAAAGAGGCAGTAAAGGACAAATTTAGTCTATAATATGTTTTTGTGTTCTCATTTATTTTATAGACTCATTTCCAATTTAGTTATACTGCCAGCTGTGCTATGATTTATGGTTACAACTTGTTTGTGTTCAGATATCTACTTCTATCTGTATAGAAATGCTCTGATTAATGTAGGCTGATATATTACAAAACTAAAAAAGGCTTCTTATTGAAATTCCCACTGAGGCTGTTCTCACCGTCTCTCTCCTTTGCTCTGTTGGTTTACTGATAAGCCAGATGATAAATGGCGGTGACCTTTTGTCAGCATATGCAAACAAGTTATTGCTCTCCTTGCGTTCACTGGCAAAAACTCCCCCAGAGTAATTACCCCATCTCTACAGAGCTCAGGGAATGTGAAAACATTTAAGGGTGCATGTACAGGCAGCAGGTGTTACACAGGCAATGGGAGTCAAAGAATGGTAAGAAAGCTTCCCACGGAGAGACAGACAAAGAGAGAAGGCTGCGCACCAGACGCAGAGGCTGGGACAGCGGCGGCAGTGCCGTGCACCTGTATGACATTTACAGTCTACAAATTCCACAAATGTTAGAAACGTTTTTACAACAGCTTTCGAGGGAGCAGTGTGGGTACTGTGATTCAGTTTTAAAGAGGAGGAGAGAAACCCCAATTTGGAAGGACCGAGTTACTTGCCAAAGACTACATGGTTAGTAACAACAAAGCCAGTCACCCTGCACGGTCACAGGACTTGAGGCCCAGTGTCCTGTGACATCATGAAACTAAACACCCAGTCCATTTAGGGAAAAACCAGATGGCACCATGGTTACAGAAAATGGCCCAGTGAGAATGGCGAGTGGACACAGGAGAGAGCGGGCTCGGTTTGCTCAGAGTGCCCTGGTGGGGGCCGAGTGTGACCACAGCGGCACTCTCTCCACCAGGAAGTGGGCAGGAGACACATGTGAGGACACGCTCACGCGGAAGGGGAGTGGGTCGGCATCCGAGAGCGCTGCCCACGGAGGCTTCTTGCCCGGGCTAGGTGCAGGTGTTCACAACTAGCTGCAGCCAGTCATATCTCTTGTAAAGCCCTGTGTCTGGTGATGGAGAGTACGCCACAGAGCAGTTTACCTGGTGCTGCTGTGAGCTCTGTATGAAGTTCACTGGCGGCTCGCTCTGCTTGCTCTTCAGCCGTAGGATGTTATCGGCGTAGCCCCAGCTCAGGATGGCCGACCACTGAATGTCGGTGCTGTTCATGCTTCTCACGCCTGGAGGGAAGAGGAGTAAAAGCGTTCACTGCCACTTCTCAGTGGTGTGTGACCACCTGACGATGGCGGACTGAAGGCAGAGGGTCACGGAGCAGAGCAGCCACCTCCTCAAGATGGATGCTCGGCGCTAGTGTCAGACCTTCAATGCCAACGGAATTCTACAGGTGGAATTATAGCCTTTTCACCTGTGTGTTTTGATGTAAGATTTATTTGACTTAGAACTAAAATCTCAGTAAAGAAATTTTTATGAACGACGATGACAGTCAAGTGTACTTGGTTCATCTTCTGAGACACCTTTCCTTTAAGAATAAACAGGAACTAACTGCTATTTAGATAATTCTCTGGATACCTAGTCTGGGTAGTCACTGTGGACAATATTTATTTATTTATTTATTTATTTTTTGCGGTACCGGGGATTGAACCCAGGGGCGTTTTACCTCTGAGCTACACCCCCCGGCCCTATTTTTTTTTATACTTTATTTTGAAACCAGGTCTTACAAAGTTGCAGAGGGCCTCACTAAGTAGCTGAGGCTGGCCGCGAACCCGGATCCTCCGGTCTCCGCCTCCCAAGTACTGGGATTACAAGCGCGCGCTACCACGCCTGGCAGACAATTTTTAACACTAGAAGAGGACTGTACTAAGACAAGACGCACCCACCCCTCGAGGGGCTCCACCCGTCACCCGTCATCCCAAGGGCTCTTTTCTGCTCTCTCCTTTTTTTAAAATTTATTTGTGGCACTGGGGATTGAACCCAGGGGCATTCTACCTCTGAGCTACACCCCCAGCCCTATTTTTTATTCTTCATTTTGACACTGGGTGTCACTAAGTTGTGGAGGGCCTCACTAAGTAGCTGAGGTTGGCTGTGAACCTGCGATTCTCCAGTCTCTGCCTCCCAAGTACTGGGATTACAAGCGTGCCTCACCACGCCCGGCTCTGCTCTTTCCATTTTTAGCCACGTAGCATTGTGCCCTGTGGTCACACGAGTGTGGCGATCCTGACTTCCCCTCTCAGTGTCTCCACGCTCCCTGCGTGGCTGGCTACGTAGATGTAGCGTAAGTGCTGAAGATGGGATAGTCCCCAGACGCAGGAAGCTTTGGAACTGGCTGCAGGAGCCTTCAGGAGGGAGAATGTGCTTCACGCATGCTAGTATCTGGCAAGATCCCTAGCATACAGACAAACAGAACAAGTAAGTACCTCCTGAACGAATCAGCAGTGCACTGAAATCTCATTCACAGATTGTGTGTTGTAAGGATAATAACCAAATGCAGGTAAGCCTCAGCTGCACAACGAGGAGGTGGGACGCACTCTCTAGGGGGAAGCTCCTCCACCCAGTGTGAGCCGCTGCCCATCAGGGCTGTCCAGACCACTCACATCTACCCTGACCCCCGGCCTGGGACGGCGCTCAGGTAACCAAGTTCCTCATTCTCATTTTCCTCCTTTCTGGAAAAACAACAACAATTTTGCCTAATAGAACACTGTACCTCGAAGAGAAGTTTGTAAGAGAACTGCTTTTTCAGCAGGCGGAGGCTTGGACCTAAGCCCAGGGCTGATGTGGGACCCTAGCAAGTGCTCTGGAAAAAAAGCGCCTCCGGCACTTCTGAGGCCCAGTCAGTTTCAAGATATCGTCCTAGCCAGGTGTGGTGGTGCACACCTGTAATCCCAGTACTTGGGAGGCTGAGATAGGAGGATCGCAGGTTCAAGGTCAGCCTCAGCAATTTAGCAAGGCCCTCCACAATTTAGTGAGACCCTGTTTCAAACTAAAAATAAAATACAGCGGAGGGTGTAGCTCAGAGGTAGAATGCCCCCCTTTCATTTTAAAAGGGATTGTACTCAATTCTCATTTTTTTCATGAGATTTTTTTGGGTTTTTTTAGTACTGGGGGTAGAATTCAGGGGCATTCTATCTCTGAGCTACACCCCAAGTCTTTAATTTTTTTTTTAATTTTGAAACAGGGTCTCATTACATTGCTGAGGTTCTTGCTATGTTGCTGAGGCTGGCCTCGAACCTACGATCCTCCTGTCTCAACCTCTCAGGTACTGGAATTACAGGTGTGTGCCATCGTGCCCAGCTATATACTATGTTTTAATTCCTACTTTGCATTAAGTAACCACAAATTTAGCTGAGTTTTTCACAAAGGACTTTAAAGGTCAAGAAAAACAGCAGCACAGATGAGCAAGAAACATTCAAATCCCATCAAGATATCCCCAGAAATAGTTCAATGTTTTATTTTACCTTGTTCCTTGCTGTAGGTCATCAGAAGACAGAAATTCCGGGACAAACCACAGATTGCTCTGGTGGGCAGAGCCTGGAGAGACCCGAACCTTTCTCCGTGGGGTTGGCTGAAGCAGACCACAGGCACGGGGGCACTCGGGGAGCCCACATACTCCCCCCACTTCAAGCCTTTAACCCATGACAAAGGGCTCTGAAACCAAGGAGAGGGGAAAGTCTGAGCTTTCAACAAGATGGCAAATATAGTCACTTCTATTTAAATTCTAGAGAAAGTAATCTGATTGTAAACTTTTTGAGGGCAAGAATTATTGTATACATTTTGACTTCCCTATGCTTAGCATGTCAAAATATGTGTTCCTTATTTGATTTTTATCCTGTAGTCCTGGCCCAACTTGCCGGCAGACAGTCATGAAAATGCCTGGCTAATAACTCAAAATTCCTTCAAACAGAGAGGGAAAAAAGTTTTACTAAAGCACAGATCTTTCAGGCTAGCTGGAATACCTAAAGTTAAGGCCTACAAAGGGACTATAATTTGGAAGTTAGACAAGCCATATGTACGCGTGACAGTTAGGGATTAGGACTTCATATGGTGCAGACAAGCTCACTCAACCATGAGCTCCTGGAAGGCAGGGGCCACCTCTGACTCATCTAGGTGTCTGGGACACAGCAGCGTCTCAGCAGGCGCCTGACGAATGAATGCAAAGTGGGACTAGAGCGTGCAATGCTGCAGAAGGTCCTGGTAAGTTCTGGAGAAGAAAGAGTTGTCCAAGATCAGAGGGAGACGTGGGCTTGAAGACAGACAGAATATGAATACAGAAAGTTGGGGAATGCCACGCGCCCTCCCAGGAACAGTGATGGGGACGTGTCCTCCACTCCAAGTACAAACTGTGTCAGAAGAAAAGCCAGAAGGGAAGAAAGCAGGCCATTCCGCGTTCTTCCCAACAATTCTACTCTTCTTCTTAAACGAGCTTTCTCTGTTTTAGACATTTACACGTTTAGCTAGTTATTTTACTTTCAACTTTTCAGAGGAAATGCTACATAAATGTAATAAAAATAAAATACTAAGCAGATTTCAATAACTTACACACACACACACACACACACACACACACACGAAAACACAATGATTTTTGGTGCACTTTGCTTATGTCATTTTCCAAATGAACAAGGTCTTGAGGCAGGAATGAGGAGGCTGGGGCCTACTTCTTGTTTCTAGAGGCAATACTTTTCCTCATTACAATCTTGGGAGGCCAAAGAAACTTGTCAAGTTCCCCCTTAGGTGTAAACCCTAACATTCACACCTCTGGCAAGGGCTTTGCTGCTGTGTGACCCTGGGGCCTTGTGCAGGCTAGGCAAGTGCTCCGCCCCTGAGCTCCACTCCAGCCCTGGCCAGTGCTGTGGTTGAGGATGACAAGCAGGACCAGACTGTGAGAACACCCCGCACTCTCACTGTGCACCCCAGCCCTGGCCAGTGCTGTGGTTGAGATTGACAAGCAGGACCAGGCTGTGAGAACACCCCTCGATCTCACTGTGCATCAGTCCCAAGCGCTCCCTTCCTCGTATTTGCATAATCCTATCACATCATGGCTCTTCGAGGCTTGCCCTGGTCGTAACCCCTCTCTCTGCTCCCCCAGGGAGGCTGCTGCCTGATCCCGACTCTCCTCCTCTGAGCCCCCGAAGCTCTTCCTTTCGCTGGCAGAGCATTTACACACAGGATCCCGCTGTAGTGGCCTGAGCCTGTCTCGCACCTGCCGGTTCACATCCCTAGGCTGAGACCACGCTATTCATTTCTGTGTCCCTAGAGCCTGGGCGAGGGTCTGGCTCCTCTGGGAGGAGTCCAGTCAAGTTTTGCTGAATCCTACTGAAACCCTAATGACATACCGGGTATGGAATTTCTTTGACTTGTTCCCGGGTCTCCCTGAAAGCAAACTGCACCAAGAGCCCCACAGCAGCGGGAAGCTCTCCTTCAATGTTGAGTTTGGCTCCAGGTCTGCTGGCGTGGGCCGTGTGAAACAGTTGACGAGGGGTCTGCCCGTAGGTTTTTATCATGGTTTCCAGTGCTCGTCTCTGAACTGGATCTTCGACTGCAGAGACATCCATTCCAAAATACGTCTGCAGGGTGAAAGAGAAGAAGAACCCAGGTTAGAGCATGAGCAAGACTTGGCATGACACCCCAGGGGAACAACAGTTTGTTTATTCTAATGGTTTACTCTTCTCTCTTTCAAATGCAAGTGATTTTTAAATGTCTTGGTCAAGTTGGCTGTCATGAACGGTCTCGCTGAGATCAGAGTAGAAGTGACCAATGTTCGGAACGGGCGAACAAAGACAACATGTCTTGTCTGACTGGAGCTAATTAGGTATGTTCATGAAGTATTTAAGTCCTGAGGATATTACACAACATTTCATATGTGTAATGAAAATCTTAAGTGAATCGTGGTGAGTGCCAGTGGGAATTCCAAACTCTGCAAAGGTGTCGCCACACATCTTGTTGGGGTTGCCTTGGGGTCAGATGTGGGCGACGTGCCTGGGGCGATGTGCCTTTACCTCCTTATCTCTACAGCTGGCAGCCAGACAGCTCAGCTCATGGCATTTAATCAACCCCCCCACTTCCATTTACATATCTAGATATAACATTTCAATAAGAGCAAAATAAAATTTCCAAAGACACTTCAGAAGTGGTAATCTTCACCATCACTGCCCTCCCTCCCCTCCCCGCGCTCCAGGGATCAAATGCTTGCTGCAAATGCTTATCTAAGCAGGGCCACTCATGGGCTGCTTGTCTTAGAGTACCAAGAAAGTCAAAGATGCGGGCTACTCCTATAGCCGGACTTCAATGAACTTCATTTTTATAGCACTTCTCTACATTTTACGGCATTACTTTCTAGGTGAACTTCATATATTAGTGAACGATGAATGAAGGAAGGAAGGGCAAAAGGTATTTACTTCTTGATGCCTTTTTAAAAAGTTAACATTTATTTGTATATAATTGTGTGACAGACCTTATCCTATATGAATTTAATTCCTCACATATGAGGTTGGTATTATTATTCATACTTTAGAGTCACAGAGTAGACATTTGAACTCAAGTCTGAATTCAGAGACTATGCACTTAATTACTACCTTTGTTTATCCCATGAACTGAATTTTATTAAATTCTTAAAATAACATAAACTTTTTTTTCAAAAAATACTAAAACCCCAAAGAGTTGGTGAAAAGCACTTCAGTCAGATGAGAATTACCTTAGATATCTCATTCTTCGGTTCCTTTTAATGTGGATTTTATTTAAGAATAACTGCAAAGACGGTGCAAGGTGACAGGCACAGTGCATGCTGAGGGGAATATTAAAATCCCTAATTGCTCCAAAAGTTGTATTTTAGGGTCACATATGAATGAAGCTCAAAAATCATACCTGAACCCTTGCCTTTATTTTACACTTGACAGGCTCAGGACACGCGACCCCAAGGCACGGCACTTGGCACGCTGAATATTTTAAGCGGCAGGAAAATTCGGGGGCAGCCTGTGATCTCTGAGCTTCCCCTGAAGCAGGTCATGAACTAGCCAGGATTTCTGACCTTCCCTTGAAGCAGGCCAGAAGAGCCCCATGTGAGAGGAGGAGGGGCGCCTCCTGGCGTGGCTCGCCCCCCTGGCCTGTCCTATTGCTACACGAGGCCCCCTCCTCAGCACAGTGACACTCAGGCCCCACCCCTCATCTGGGCTTCACTTTCTCAAGAAGGCGCCGTGTCACACCTGTGTGAGATAAACTGTGTGCTTTTCTCTGGTTAGCTTCTCTTTTGTTACAGGGGCCCCCGCCAGTGAACCTAGAAATGGGTAGAAGGAAAATAGATTTTTCTTCTTCTGTATATTACTATTATGGATGAAATTAGTATTTGTCAATTGAACTGTATTATTCTCCTTTTTCACACCAAACATGCCCAAAACATATATCTTCTATTGGAATAATCAGTATACCCATCCTATTCTCTCTTCTAGACTGTAAATCTCTTAAGAAAGAAATTTAATTCTATATTGCCTTGGAGGTACCCCCAAATAATTACAGAGCAAAATGGACTAAAGAGAATTTTATTTTAGACTACATTTTGGGAATGGATCTCTGGCACAGAAAAGCACAGGCGCAGAGACCTTTGTACAGGCTCTGTGTGTATGTTAGCTGTATTTGTTATACAAGACTTGTAGATTTGTCACAGTCTACACAGAGAATTCGAGCTGGAGGAGAAGTCCAAGATCAGTCTAATTGAACTGCTACTTTTCAAGTTAGGGAAGCAAGGGGGTTGAGCACTGTGCTTGTAATGAGGAGCTACTTGGCAGGAGCAGGAAGTATCTTTCTCCTCATAATCTACTTTTTAAAACTCCTGCTCCTTGGGGTATTTTCCTGTACAGGCCTCAGTAGAACCCCACTTCACTCCCAGGCAGGCCCATGCACCCCACTCTCTAACTCCATTTACCCTGGCTACTTCTCCACCCCAGAACCTGACAAGATAAATGTTTCCTGAATAGGTAAGAGTTTTTAAAAAAGGCTAGTCTCTCCAACAACATATAAAAGCACATGTGAAAATGTTAAATTGTACTTCTAGGAATTTGACTTAAAGAAATAAGGATGTATATTAAGAAATAATCTCAGGGATATTAATTTTAAGAACAAACAAATCCTAACTAAATATCCAACAACAGCACACCGGTTAAATAAACTATACAGCTACACTGTGGAATAGTAAGTAGCCATTAAAAGTCATGTGGAATGATATCTAATGTCCTGAATAAATTTAAGACTATATTGTTCAGGGGGAAGAAAAGGCTACTGAACAGTGTTAATATTATTATGCTACTGGAATGATATACATATATAGAAAAATGTCTGGAAGATGGTTTTGATATTTATCTCTGGATGGTGATGTCAAAGCTTATTCTTAAATTCTTTCTTTTCGCTGGCCTGTATTTCAAGCATTTTTCTAACAAGGCACATGTATCGTTCCTATAAAGGGGAAAATTGATGTCATTTTCAACCAGGACACAGGCGCAGGACAGTGTGTGGAAAAGAGTGAATGCAGCCAGCTGACTGCTGTCCTTGGAAAGAACTGCGTGCCAGGGCCCTTGGCGGGGGTCAGGGAACTTGGATTTCCGAGTGTCCCCACTTTGCTCAGTGGCGGGCATGTCCCACCGTGCCTAAACTGCACAAACAGTATGGTTTATGCTGAACGCCTGCTTTCCTGCGGGGAGTCCAGAAACGCAGTATGTGCGCAGCAGATGGAGCGTCTGCGAGCAGCCCCGAGACCCTGGGCACTGAGTCTCTGAGCAGCTCCCTGGCAGACAGCACTGTACACGTGTCGTCACAACCTGTTGCCAGAGGACAGGCGCGCTCCTGTGCTTCTCTGGGAGGGGACTGGTGTGAGTTCCTGCCTGGCCCCCGACTGTGCCCCACGCTGCTCTTCTCTTTCTGGCTTTGCATCCTGTATCCTTCACTGTAATAAGCCAGATCTGTACCATGTGTCCTAAAGTCCATCTACGAAACCATCCAACCTGGGAGTAGTCTTAGGGAACCCCTAAGACAGACAGTATATGAGAAACTTTTAAAAAGATGGACTATAAAACTGAAAAATCTTGGGTAACAAAAACGACAGGCCAATTCTTTTTGATAACTTGGGTAAAAAAGTATCCTAACAGGTAACCTTAAAATATTCTGGTTCTACCTTATCTATGTGCAGATTGTTTTAAGCCACTTACGGCAGGATGGAAAACATTGATGGCTTGGACGGAAGCCTTCCCCTTCTGCTTATACCCGAACACCAAGTCGATCCAGTGACAGATGTTCTGGGACACGTGGTCGGACTCGAGAGCCTGCCGGTGGATGAGGATGAAAAGGCGAGGGTCGTTCCGAGCCCAGGGGGGGAGGTTGACGTGATTGACGCGCTCACCGTTCTGACGCACGCCAAAATCAAACCCTGCAGGAGAAGATGAATGTGAGCTCAACTCCCCCAAAGCAAGCTCCGTTCAGCCCACGGAGCAGGCCTGAGAGTTCTGGAAAGAGCAGGTGTGCCTACGACCAGCAGGAGGGCTCACCGTCTCATGAGGAACACCGGCAGGGCTTGTCTGCTTCCTGATCTACTGACAGGGCTAGGTGCATACCTGCTGTCCTAGTTAAATTTGAGATCTTTCAATTCTATCCTTGTACCACTTTTAAATGTGATGAAGAAAATCATTGCCCACGAATTCCCAAATTCCCACTAATCAAAAAGTGCTTAAATATCTGATCAACTGTAAACCTGATTAAATCAAACGAAGGCTTCATATAAGCACTTCTGGGTTATTGGTAGTAATATTTTATTAAGATTATTTATATTTAGTAAATGTGAGTATCCTGTAGTTAAAAAAGACCCAACTCATACAAAGCATATCATCCTAGAATGAACAGTCATAGTCTATTAATTTCATGGTAAGCCTATAGAGATTTTTTCAGATTTAACTTCTACTATACATTGCTATATGCACAAAATAATAGCAACACATCAAATACCCGGTTCTTCTGTCATGTCAACGAGCTGATAGCTAACTGCCTCATTAGTCTACTAGTGTAAAAAAATCTTCTAAGTGTTTATTTTAAAAAACTGTCCTAAAAGAATTACCTTTGAATAGAACTGTTTTTGTGCCACATTTTATGGACAGAAAAGCTGAACACCATAACAGAATGAAAATGAAAGAGGATCTTGTAAAAACTGAGTAAACTGCATGTAATGTTAAATTGTTGTCTGTCTACTTCTTAATCGTATGCGAATACAGTTGGAAGGGTATTCACCAATTCTGGAAGTACTTCGAAATGACATAATTTGAAATATAAGTTGAGGGTTTGTGAAGAGTTCATATAGGGTAGGGTGGGGTAGTCATCCTAGACAGCAGGTGGGGCTGGTTTCGGGTCCTGGCCGAGCTTCTGCAGGACTCTGTGGATGCTGATAGGAAATGGCAAGCTGTATGTTACAGAAAGTTATGTTCTAAAAAAATGGCCGCAGCATTTCCTGCCTAGTGTGCGTTTCCAGAATCCTGCTACTCCCTCGTCAAGCAGCGGTCTGTGTGCCGTTAGTGTGAAGCAAATCGGAGCAGGCGCTTGTGCCCCTGGGTGAGTGGAAAGCAGTGCACGTGAGGCCGTGTGACTGCAAGGACAGGCAGGAACAGGCCACTCAGCTTCTGCTCCTCTCTCTCAGGACACCTGCCTTTGGAACCCCGAGTGTCCAACAGGAAGGAGTCCAAGGCTGCCATGTTGTGAGGAAGCCCAAGCTAGGCCCCTGCAGACCACATGGAAACACACTGAGGCTGTACATGTGCCCCCATTCACCTGCGGCTCTACCCCCGGCCATTCCAGCTCAGCCAACCTGAATGTAACCGCAGGAGAGGCCCTGAGCCAGAAGCACTTGGCTGAACTTGTCTTGAGTGGCTGACCGGCAAAACTGACAGATAATAAATTTATTGTTGTTGCAAGTCACTGAGTGTTGGGGTTATTTGTTATGTGGCCATAGGTACAGGAACATGCATATAAGAGACTATGGACAGAGAAGACAAGGCAAGCAGCAGGTTTAAACATGAGCTCCAAACTGAACCCCAGAGGCAGGCTCCGCCATGCAGGTGCTGATATTAACCCAGACATTTTCAGATGGGCGACGTGATGAAACTTCTCCAGTGTAACCAGCAGTATGGCTTTATTAATGTTTCTCCAAACAACCTCAGAGTTAATAAAATCCTCAACGAATTTTTCTAACACTAACTTCCCTAAAGATAGAACTCTCAATTTCATATATTCCTAGGGGTCACATGAAAATACGAAATTAAGGAAAACCACCCCAAGGTAGCCCTTAGAGGGTTCGCAGATCTTCTGTTAAAGAACAGCTGAGGTTGGCCACGATCACTGGTCACTGGCATCATAGAAAATTGCATCTGATCCTCCCTGTTGGTTAGTAGATAACTTTGCTTAGAATGTTTAATTTCTAGTTCTGACTTCCTCATAAAGTCAGAGATTTTGTTAATTTACATTTCACTTACAGTAAATTTGTGACTCTTATTTTTTAAAATGACTATAACTTTTATGATCAGAAAAAGAATAATTTCTGCTGCAATAAAATTAAAATACATGTTTACAAATAATTTCAATAGTCAAAAGTCTTCTAAATATATTTAGTCTTATAAATACTTAAAGTTCTCAAGCTCACTTGGAAATAAAATCATACATTTAAAGAAATTAATTTCTCTTATTTGGGAACCCAAATTTTAGGACTAAACTATTTTTATTTTTGGAAAATTAGAACATCATCACAAACCCTCAGAAATATAAATTAGAAACAATTTGCTGTACACTACCTTCACGGTTCACCAGGAACTCGGGAAGATAGAAAAACTCTGGAATGAGCTCTTTCACGTCCGTCATGGATTCAAAAGACGAGAGGCGCCACGTGGTGTTTGTAGAATGGAAGGTCCTGTCTGGAATGTCGAAACTTTGATCTACGAAGAAACATGGAGAATACGATTCAGATGCAAAGGCTTAATTCCACTTGAAGCCTGTTACAAGTTTTGCTGCTTCAAAAACATTAAAATAATGTTCACTTTGCTTGTCTGTAACTTAAAGGAAATTATTTATTTTCTTGAAAATAAATATTTCTATAAAAATTTGAGACCCTATTACATTATTTTTCTTCTACACCATGCTTTCATTTATATGTATGAATATATACATATATATAACTAAGTGAATTTATATCATTTACTTGTTTAATTTATTACTACATTTTACCCAAGTAGAATGAAAGTTCCACATATCAGGAGCTCGCAGTATCACCCACACCCAGTGCACAGCGGGCACACAATCATGATTTCTTTGTCAAGTGGATGAATAATAAAGAAGGAAAACTAAAATCCAAGTAGGTAAATAGTTTTTCCCCCATCAGGAAGCAGCATTGTTCTTTCACCTCTAACTGATAAGAGTACTGTTTCTCCTTTCTTTCTTTTTGTATTTTTTAAGGGGTGGGGACGTTGCTTTTTAGCTGTTCTAACTCTGAGCTAAAGCACCGAGTAAAAATTCCTATGAATGAATGAATGATTATTATTAATCAAGAATCAAGTTTTGTCCCTGTCTCTTTGATACCAACAATTATCAGACTTACCAGCCATAGGGCCGGCCTAGAAGAGTAAATGATATCTGAAGGCCAGCCTCTGACAACGGCAGCAGTGTAGATGCTTCTTAGGAACTGACTCCTATTGCTTAAAAGGCCTCTGAACTTGCTGAAATTTGAGTATCTTTGTGTGTGTGTGGAGAAGGGGGTACTGGGGACTAAACCCAGGGGCTTTCTACCTCCAAGCTACACCCTCAGCTCCATTTTACTTTTTTATTTGGAAACAAGGTCTCACTAAGTTGTTGAGGCTGGCCTTGAACCTGCAATCCTCCTGTCTCAGTCTCCCAACTACTGGGATTACAGGTGTGCGCCACCATGCCCGGTTTGACATATTTTTTTTTATTTGGAGACTGTCACAAACTAATCTCAGCATCAAGCAAAGCACAAATTCAAAAGGATATGCTAAATTACTTCTCCAAGCCTTATTTATCCTGGTGAGCAACATTTTCTATTACTTTTTCTTCTATTCTGTTGAGTTAACCTTGGTTGGCAACTAAATAAAATCTAGAAAAAAAGTCAACAGGGCCACTCTGTCACAGTTCCTAGAGCTGAGACTTAGCGACTGTGGCATGCAAACAGTAGCTTCTGTTCTGATCTTAAGAAGCTCTTCGGTTTCCTAATTTTTTAAAAAAGTCCTATTGCACATTCCTGGCATCTAGAATATGTATGTACTAAATCAGTGGTTCCCACAGGTAGCCCCTTTCCGTTGAGGTTTTGGTAAACAATGTCTGGAGACAATTCTGTTTGCCGCAGCTTGCTGCTAAAATGCCTCACAACGCACTGGGAGCTTTAACAAGGAAGTTATGTAGCTCACGGTGACTGGAGTGCCAAGGTCAGGAATTGCTGGCCTATCCAATAAGTTGAAATAAATGAAAAAGCCAACAGATATCATTTAAATTAATAAGATGAAAGCGAATGGGGATTAAAGTAGTACCAGGGTTTAGAAAATCTATTCATAAATATATAACCCCCAAATATTACATATAAATATATTCATAAAGCAATACAATGAACACTGATAAACTTTTTAGTTGATTGGATTATATCAATGGATTCTTGGGCTACACTAAAAAAAATATAGTCTTAGATGGAGGGAGGTAACATTTTGTTAAAACACTTCATTGGCCCCCAAACAACATCTGAACTATTCTTTTTTTTTTTGTTTTAACTGCCATGTTTTTAACAGTGACAGTCACAAATCAGAATGCATCCAGAAAGATCTTCAACAGTGACAGGTTTAGAAACTATAGCCAACAAGAACGGCCTAAACATTCGTCTTGAATACCTCCATTAGGTACAGAACTGTCGTTTATTCGTTGGTAGTCCTTGCAACAGCTGGGAAAGGACCATGCATATGAGAGGTTCTCAACGTGTTATCAAATTAAGTAGGGATAATTAACCAGGGAAAAAACAAGACTGAGGGAGAGGAAAGGGACAGGACAATGATCTTAAAATACGCAGACAGCTGTCAGGCGGAACATTTGCCCTGCGTCCTTACAGAGGGACAAATACCAAAAAAGCCCCTTTTGTGGGCCAACCAGAGAGAACACAAATCCATTCCTGCAAGAGGCTGTATGTGAATAAAAAACATTAAGAAGTCCAAGAAGGGTGAAAGGATAATTCCATTCCCCAAAGAATCCTGTGTGTCGAGCCGGGCGTGGTGGTGCACACTTGTAATCCCAGTACTTGGGAGGCTGAGACCGGAGGATCAGGGTTTGCGGCCAGCTTCAGCTACTTAGTGAGGTCTTCCACAACTTAGTGAGACCCTGTTTCAAAATAAAGAATAAAAAATAGGGCTGGGGGTGTAGCTCTAAGGTAGAATGCCCCTGGGTTCTATCCCCAGTAACACACACACACACACACACACACACACACACACATACACACACACACACACACATAATCCTGGGTGTCACGAGGAACAATTCTAGTGATACAAAGTGACAGCGAGTATGTCCTATTCACCTACAAATTGGTAAATCCACTCCCAAGTCACCCTCAGGCCTGCAGGCTGCCACCTAACACAGTGAGCCAGAAGATTATTAGCTAGACCGTCACTAGAGTGGGGGGCCACCTGGCTCTCCTTTGAGCTAACTAGTTATGATAAAAAATAACATCCTCCTCTACTATAAATCCCAGTGTTGCGCCCTTTGCACAAATAACGTGAATAAGCTCCAAAAGTAACGAAATATGAAATAATTATTAGATTGAAAGTCTTTAAAAGGAGAATTACAATACTCTAAAAGGGTTAATTTTATGGTTTGTGAATTCCATCTTAATTTTTAAAAAGTGAATTGCATTTTTATAAATGTGGACATATTTAAATTGAAGCTCAACTCTGAGACACAGCAAGATGATCTGACTTACTACAGCCCTTTTGAGGGTGAAAGAATAAATAGAATTCTTTTTCTTGAGGTTTCATTGGTCTCGGTAAATTCTCAAGAAGCCAGCAAGAGGTTTTTGTTCTGATGATGCAAGAAGACTCTGTGCAGTTATGAAGAGCATCCTTACCTTGATAGGCTAAAAACATTTTGGTGAAGGGAGGCATCCTGACCAGGAAGTGGAGCACGGTGCCGCTGTTGGAGTAGTGGGAGCCGTAGTGGTAGGGCTGCACGGGCGGCATGGGGTCGTCCTCCCTGGCTCCCTTGCGGTACTCTTCCTCCAAGTACTGAAGGCAACAAACCAGAGAGGACCATGATTGTGTGCGCCAGGCAACGCTGGAGAAGTGCTGGGCTTCTTTCCATTCTTCCCTACTGCATTTTTGATGGCATTGTCCATGGCTTGCCTGTCCACTCCTGGCCAGAGGCCTTGGCCACCCTGAGTGTCCAGGAATCTTCTCCGACCCTGCTGCGGCCCAGCCACATGAGAGCCACACTCATTTCCTCCCAGGAACCCACCTGCTCTGCATCCTCACTCCCGATGGCTGAGCTGACCAAGTACTCAGACAACGAGAACCTCTCCCACCACTAGACCTGTCTGCATTTGAAGAGAGTTTCATGATGCACTGCTATGTGATTTAGAGAAATGCTTCTCTAGCAGTGAAAATACAATATAAATGTACACATTGTGCATTGTCCATATTAATATACACCTTATGGCTGTTTTTGCAGTGTAGTGACACAGGGATAAAAAGACCCTGGCCATCTTTTACCACTCCTCTAGCCCCATCACTAAGGAGGAAGCTCAATGGAGCGTTCGAGTTCTGCCACTGTGTCCACCTCCCCTCACTTCTGTCTCGCTCAGTAACAGTCGGCTGAGGGAATCGACAAGAGCCCCTCCTGACTCCCACAAACCGCCCCACTTTCAACTGCAGTTGACAGTCACAGGTGCTTAGAGAGATGTTCTGCAACTGTGGCATAAAGTAAGGTGCAGACAAATCCATCAAGACAGAAGTGCGCTGGCGGTGGTCTAAGGCTGGAGGGGAAGGGACGGGAGTGGCTGCTAGCAGGCATAGCTTCTTTTGGGGGCGATGAAAACGTCCTAAGTTTGGCTGTAGTGAAAGGTGAAAACTGAATATACTAAGAGCCACTGGACTGTACACTTTCAATGGGCAAATTGTATGGTATGTCAATTATATCTCAATAGAGTATTATTTTAAAAAAAGAAAGGAGAAAGGAATAAATCTGATAAAGAAGAAAGCCTTTGTACAATGGGATACATTTTGTTTTATCTTCATTGAGAATTTTAACTCTCTTTTCTTTCTTTCTTTCTTTCTTTCTTTCTTTCTTTCTTTCTTTCTTTCTTTCTTTCTTTTTTGGTACTGGGTAATGAACCCAGGAGCATTCCACCTCTGAGCTACATCCCCACAGTCCTTTTTATTTTTTGTTTTGAAACAGCGTCTCACTAAGTTGCTGAGTCTGGCCTTGAACCTGCCATCCTCTTTAGTATTATTTTTATAGTAACTTCTAAACACTTATTTTTACCTGATTTTTTCTTTTTCAAGTAAAAATTGTTACACTGCACTTGTCAAAATAAAGATTCTCACATAAAAATTAATGCGTGAATATGAGAAAATTTCAACTGCTCTTATCTTGACACTGTGGTGAAGAATATGAGTTTCTGAATTTCCAATAGAATTCCATTAATACTAATTTCACAGCAACTGATCATTCATTTTTCTTCTTAAAACTTAAAATCTGGTAAATTTCTGTTTAAATAAACCAATGCATAATTTTCTGAATATGATTAATAAAGAGTTATGGTACATAATCAATATACTAATATGGTTATACAAATAATACTAAGGGATATGAATAACAGATCACTGGAAATCTCTGTGATTTTTATAAGAAGTATAATTATTATGAGTCTGAATAAACAATGGGTTATTATCTTTTAATTTATGACAGAATAAGGGTATTATTTTTCTTAGTTCTCTGACAGTATTTTCAGAAAATTAAGACAGAAAATGATACTTAATTTTATATAATGATTTCTAGTTGTCAGCCAAAAAGTACAGAGAAATGAGAAACACAAAAATCGATACTAGGCCCCCTGGTGTTTACAACCGGCTGCATTCCTACACTGACTTTACAGACAGAAGAGGCAGAGTAAGCCTACCCCACATACATCTCAGCCAGGCCCTGTGCCTGGTCTGTACTGCAAATGGGGAGACATGGGGGGAAAATTGATACTATAAATGTAAATTAGGTAAAGCACAAGTCCATCAAACAAAACTCCCCTTTTCAAAGTATGAACAGAATCTAAAGCTACCTTGTACGTGTCCACGTAGCGATCTTCTTTTTCTTTATACTGCACGGCTATGGGCTTGCAGAGGTTTCTGCGGAGGAAGGGGGATGGAGATACGTGACGCACTTGTGACACCGCTGGGGTAAGCTGCCTAAGTCTGCATCCTGCAAGTCAATAACTGATCAGCAGAACGCGTGGCCCTGCGCTTCCTGCTTATACATGCTTTGCACGTAACAGTCCCACTCAAAATCCTGACCTATTAAGGTGGCATTTTCAACAGACCCGGCCCAGCTTAGTAAGTCCTGACTCACATGTACCCTAAACAAGAAGAGCTGCTCCCCCTTCTTCCACAGCCCCCTCTGAATCATAACTGGGCGGCCAGTGGCAGCGGATTCCTGTCAAACTCAGAAGGTTCCTGCCCCTGTTTTCTGACTCTACATCCAGGCAGGCAGCAGAGCGTGTAGGAAAGTTCAGACAGGACTGATGATCACGAGGAGGAGCTGTGTACCGCGTGGAGATCCGGAGGGAGTGCTCAGGTAAACATTTTGCTGTCTACTAGCTCTTCAGAGACACTGTGGTGCAGTGCAGGGTGCGTGTGCATGTGTGAGCGTGTCGGTCCTGGTGTTCACACTGTGAACACCACACACCACCGATGGAGTCAAGAGAGTACAGGCACAGGTCCGACCTTCCATGCTTCAGAACCCAGTGGCTGCCCTGGGAACAAGCGAGCGTGAGGAGAGCTCTTGGGGAGGACAGCTGCTCTGGCTGGGCCTCTAGTCTGGCGCAGGGATGGGACCACCCGGAGTTGCAACACCTGGCCATGTAACTAGACTTCCAGCAAGCTTTGCCTGAGGTCAGTAAGTCAAACCAATTCTTCTTACACACGTATTAAAATGTCTATTTTTTGGGTAAATTATTTCCCAGCAATACTAAATACTAATTCTGTTACTGAGATTTTTCTAATCCCAAAAACTCTGTCAAAAAGTAAGAACAATTTTGTACAATACACATGAATTTACATCTCAAAATTGGAAGAGATATAATTGCTTAAGATCATGCATGTCATATAAAAATCTGTAAATAGCTTTTTTAGGAGCACAAATTATATTCATTGTTGGAGCTGAAAAATCAGAACTACAACTGAACGAGCAGAATAAACGAAAAGGCAGTTGCAATACTATTACTCACAAGGAAAATGTTTTGGTTTGTATCTGTCCAGATGTTTTTCTACTCATCTGTGCATGAGTGTCTACTTAAAAAAATAATAAGGCCAGGTGTGGTGGCGCACGCTTGTAATCCTAGTACTTGGGAGGCTGAGACCGGAGGATCCGGGTTCGCGGACAGCCTCAGCTACTTAGGCCCTCCACAACTTTGTGAGACCTGGTTTCAAAATAAAGAATAAAAAAAATAGGCCTGGGGTATAGCTCAGAGGTAGAATGCCCCTGGATTCAATCCCAGTACCGCAAAATAAATAAATAAATAAATAAATAATAAGAATATCTTTCCATGAAGATAATATACACTTCTACAGTATTATTTTAATGGCTGCAACATGTAACAATTTTCTCAGACCTAGTGTTGGGTATTTTGGCTGTTTCTAAATTTTAGCAAGCAGCGCCAGACGCCAACACAGCATGGAGCTGGACCGCTCTGGTTCTGCCTTCACGACACTGCTGGTGGGAGCCTTCAGGTGGAGCACGCATCCTTCAGTGTTTTCTAAGAAAAATTCCCAGAAGCTAAATTGCTAAAACGAGTATGCACATTTTAAGAGTTCTTTGGCTATATACTGTCAAACAGCCTTCCAGAAAGACCATGCTATTTATAATATAATGCAGAAAATGTTGAATTGTCTACCAGCAGTGTCTAGAAATGCCAAAAGCTGAAATGGGTTGCTTGAGCACTGCCAAACCAGGCCTTCTTTTTCTTTTCTTCTTTGTGGGGAGGCAATTTTAATTAAAACAGGCTAATATACCATGTGGAATAGAGTCAAATTTTCTTTAAATAAGAGAATTTTTCAAGCTAAATTCATAAGATACTCATCCATCATCTAGGGCTATTTGGTTACTCTAAAATACAGTGCATTCAGGGAAGGCAGAATAATGCTGAATTCTTTTCCTTTAATTCTCAAATGTCAACGTAAGGAACGGGTGCTCTCGATGCCTTCAATGGACTAATGAGGTTGGTTTTGCTTGGTCTGTTTGTCTGTTTGCCTTTAAAAAGTATAGGCTGAGCGTTCCTAATCTGAAGTTCAGGAATCTGAAAATGAAAACCTTTAAAGTACCACACTCAAAGCCTTTCAGAGTTTTGGAGCACTTCAGATATCAGATTTTGGGATTAGGGATGCTCAACTGGTAAAGTCTATGCAAATATTCCGAAGTTCAAAACCTCCAAAATTTGAAGGACTTCTAATCCCAAGCATTTTGGATAAGGGCTATTTAGCCTAATTATGAACCTAACGACTTTCCCTTTCACTGTCTGTCAATTACTGGCAGCCGTTGTTCTCTTGGATTTTCAGATTGTCCTATCTTTGGTAGTGAGAGCCACTTAAGTTGTGTCTGTGTCCTTTTGACAAGACTGTATTAGTTTCTTTGTTCTCTGACACAACAAAATGTCCTAGGTTCATCTTGCATGTTTTCTTCTAATAAATGTAGGAGAAAGGAGAGAACAGGAATTCACCATCTTGCGGCCCACAGTGAAATAACTGATTCAAGCAATAACTAGCACTGGATGAAACCATTAGACACAAGTTCAGTGGGAGCCTGAACCCAAACGCATCACGAGCCTCACTTGTTCAGGATGTCACAGGCCTCCTGAGGTGAGGGAAGGATTGCTGCAAAAAAAAGGAGGGGGGCGAACCTGAGTCAAAGCAAGGCTTTGGAACTCATTTCCAGTCTCCAACAAATACAAAGGTTGGAGAAACTGAATAATGTTGCAGGAAGCAATCAGAAAACATAGAATATGTGGCATACTACAAAATAAATGACTTTTTTTTCAACAAGTCAATGTCAGGAGAAAACATACAAAAAAGTTAAAGGCTATTCGATGTGTATATTTTTTTAGAGATATGATCAATAAAAAGCAACAGTGGACCTGATTCAAGACGACCAATTATAAAAAGACACCTTTGAGATAATCAGGAGACATTTAATTTTCTTAGATGTGATGAGGGCACTACAGCCATGTAAGAAAATATCATACTGGTTTTTAAACAGAGGCATGCTGCAGAACCCAGACATGACAGAAGAAGTCTGAAATAAAAAGGAAAAAAAAGAGAGAGAGGGAGATATGATGCAAGTTTGGTAAAGATCCTCGTAATTCCTAATTGTTGGACTGGGGTGATGGGCATATGGGGGTTCATTATACAACCATTTCAATTTCATGCCTGCTTGAATGTTTTTATAATGAAACCTTAATGGTGTAAACACAACATTTGTATGGAACCAACAGGTGAGAGCATTTCTACTCACCTGTAGATTGAGGGGTCGCTGAGGTCCAGCGTCTCACTGATGTAGTCTGCGAGTATGAACGGGAACACTGGGTACTGCATGAGGTCGTTGAAGGATCGGCCAGCGTGTTTGTTTAAGTGAGTCAAGTATTCAAAATTGGTGATCTGTCCAGTGTACCACAGATTTGTCAGAGCAGTGATGTTGCCATATTCCAGGAGACTGGGGAGGTTGTTTGTGAGGATGCTATGGTACACGTCATCGCGAACCTAAAAGGGAAGGAGAGGAGAAAAGAAAGAAATGGGCAACGTGGAGGCGTGGGGACCCTGACCACAGTGGCACACATGACTCTCCGGAGGGCTTTTCTCAAGGGAAAGCAGAGAAGTGGTGGGAAGGGCCACGGGTCCGCGGCGGCGGAGTGCAGACCGTCCTCTGCAGCACCGAGCAAACTGGGCCCAGTCCTTTCAGGCAGTTGGGGGGATCTAAACTTAACAGTTTTGAAGGTCAAAAAGAATGCTCATACCAAGGGCCTACTTTAAGTAGGACTAAGAAATAAGGCGATTTTTATTTGATTTCAGAACACTGAATTAAAGCTGAAATAAAATAAGCCTTTATATAGTCAGTCTGCGTAGTCAGATTGGTCCCATGGGCACTTAGCACTTAGCACTTAATAGTATCTATTAATAAAGCTGAGTTTACCTTGGTGTTGTCAAATGCTAACAGGAGGGTCCTGCCGTTGGTTAAAAAGATTTCCACAGCATTATCTCTCAGTTGCCACCAGCGCTTGTGAACTTCTTTAATCTCCTCATACGTCCAGGAGAATGATGCTGGTTCCAACTCTCCCTGAAGGCTCTAAGACAAAGAAATAGAGAGACAGAAGCATTTGCTTTATAAGAAATATAAGTCATTATCTTAATTTCAGATTTTTTAAAATATAAAAATGCAATGAAAAATCTTTCTTTTTGGCAGGATGGCAGATAAGATTACATAAATGCTCTCCCATTATAAAGCATTTCAAACGCAAGGTAAAATTTAGGAATAAAAAATTAAGACTTCATTTTTTAGACTAGTTTTAGGTTTACAGAAAATTGAACTGCTAGCACAAGAGTTCCCATGTCCCTCTCCTCCCCTGCTTCCCCCCACACTTATAGTTTCCCTATTATTAATATCTTAACCTTGGTGTGGAACATTTAGTACAATTGATGAACCAATATTGATGCATTATTATTATTTTTTTTTTTTGCGGTATTGGGGATTGAACCCGGGGCATTCTACCTCCGAGCTACACCCCAGCCCTATTTTTTTATTCTTTATTTTGAAACAGGTTCTCACTAAGTTGCGGAGGGCCTCACTAAGTAGCTGAGACTGGCCGTGAACCTGCAATTCTCCTGTCTCAGCCTCCCAAGTACTGGGATTACAAGCATGTGCCACCACACCCAACTGATACATTATTTTTACCTAAAGTCTACAGTTTACATTACAGTGTACTCTTGGTATTTATTCTATGGGTTTTGACAAGTGTGTAGTGGCATGTGTCCACCATTACAGTAACATACAGAATAGTCTCACCACCCTAAAAACCCTGTGTTTCACGTCTTCACCCTTCCCTACCCTGGCAGCCGCCGATCTCTTTGCTGTCTCCATACTTTGCTTTTTGGAGAATATCATATAGTTGGAATCATACTATATGTAACCTTTTTAGGTTCACTTCTTTAATTTCATTAAAATCAAATATATATTCATCATTAAGCCAAGCATAATCTTATTTACTATCCTTAGGAATTCATGGCTTCGAATTTTTCCTAAACAAAAAACTTTATTTCTTCTATTATAGGGACCTCAAAAATATATTAATGGTATACCAGGTAATTCAAATGGATAAAAATATTTAGTATGCAAAAAATGTGAGAAGCCTTTTTTATTTTTTGCTTAATAACAACATTTCCAGAAGAATAAACTACATGACTATCAGGATGACTTAAGTTATTTATTTATTTATTTTGTGGTACTAGGGATTGAACCCAGGGGCATTCTACCTCCAAGCTACACCCCCAGCCCTATATTTTTATTCTTTATTTTTGAAACAGGGTCTCACTAAGTTGCAGAGGGCCTCACTAAGTAGCTGAGGCTGGCTGCGAACCTGCGATCCTCCTGTTTCAGTCTCCCAAGTACTGGTATTACAAGCATGTGCCACCACGCCCGGCTAAGTTATTCAACTATTCAAAACTTTCCTTTCTTTTGAAGGCAGAGGTACTTGATAGTGAACTGGGAGAGGAAGGGAGTAGTTATTTGTTGCTACTAAGGACAGTGATGAGAAAGAATGGACATAAGCTGAAATAACAGGAGCACTTTAGAATTTGACTCATAATAGCAAGTGCTGAGAGATGGGGTGATAAGCCAGAAGAGACAGCACCGTCTTCTTTCTGAAATTATCTTTAAAAAGTATTTGGAATTCAGACCAACTTACACATAGAGTGACAATGGATAAGCTGTAATAATTCTGCCTGCTCTCTCGTTATCCTGGATTTACACATTTTTGAAATGTGTCTAGCTTTAACCTAAGTGCAAACTTAAGCCTCTACTCACCGAACTTTCAATTGTATCAGAAGCGTTATCTTCTACAAAATACATTCCACATTTACCTGCAGAAAATAATTGGACATGAGAGTTAAAAAGTGTACATGCATATTACCATATATGATTAAAAGCAGGACCTCTGGAGTTCTTTGGATTTGATTTGAATCCCAGACCTAGAAACAGTTCCCAGCACTCAATAGTTTAAATAGAATCCATAAAATCTCAGGTAAGTTGCTTAAACTCAATGTGTCTTAGTTTCCTTATTAAAAAAAAAAGGAGGTGGGGAGGCTGCACTTCACAGAGCTACTGTGGAAATTACTCTTCATTACTGACTGGAACTTAGTGCTAAATAAATATTGGCTATTTATTATTACCATCATTCTTCTAATATCGCAAACATATTGATTTGCTTTATTCTGTCACATACTAACTGAGGTCAAGTGGTAAACTAAATTTTCCAGAAACAGGGATTAGTAATAACCCTTAATTATTTTACTGATTAGCTAAATAGTCCCTACTTTTCCCTGTATCCTAGGCTGGCTGTTGCTAACACACATTCCTATATCACGTTCAGAGTGTGAGGGACTGCCTGGCTCTGCCACCGCATGCTGCTCACCCTGGACTACCTGGTGGACCAGGAGGCACTGGCGGAGCTGGCTTAGGGAGGAATGGCACCTCCATCCTGGAGGGCTGCTCGCCGTGGACTACCGGGGGACCAGGAGGCTCTGGCAGAGCTGGCTCAGGGAGGAATGGCACCTCCATCCTGGAGGTCATGAGGTTTAGTCCTAAGCAAGTTTGAAGTGCCATGTCTTTGACCTTGGGGGCTGCAGCTTTGGCCTAGGGCAGTAGCTCTCAATCCTGAGGGGGCATTAGAGTCAGGAGGCTCATCAAAACAGGCTCTACCCTCCACAGAAAGTCAGACTCAGGAAGTCTGGGCTGGGCCCAAGAATGTGCATTTCTAAGAAGTTCCACGTGATGCTAATGTCACGGGTTCAGGTTCATGCTTTAGGACAACTGGCCTAGAGCATACAAATTGACTGTTTAAGGGAACAGAGACCAAGTATAACCATTACTTCATATCTTGAGCAAAAAATTTCCCACCAGATATAACTATGTAAGTATCTGTGGATTGACAACCTTGGCCCTCTCTCAGAAGCACAATAAGGAATATAAATTATGAAAAATATCAACTTATATATATTTCTTATACCTAGGTATATGTTTTAACAGTAGGAATATAAGTATACCAATAAATTTTTACTTTAAAAGCTTAAAACGTATATAAAAAGGAATGATTAAATGTAAAAGTGTGTATTTATGAAGAAAGTCAACTTTATAAAAATTAAAAATTTGATAATGTTTTTCAGAAAACAAAATGTCATTTCTAAGTTTGTGTGTGTGTGTGTGTGTGTGTGTGTGTGTGTGTGTGGTACTGGGGATTGAACCCAGGGTTACTCTATACCCCCCAGCCCTTTTTATTTTTTATTTTGAGATAAGGTCTCACTAAGTTGTCTAGGCTGGTCTCAAACTTGTGATCTTTCTGCCTCAGCCTCTGGAGTAGCTGGGATTACAGGCTTGCTTGGATCACCATGCCCAGCTAAGACATCATTTCTTAACATTCACGAGTCATATCTACAGCAGTACCCCCTTATCTCTGGTTTTGCTTTCTGTGGTTTTAGATACCTTTGTCAACCAGGTCTAAAACTGTTAAATGGAAGACTCCAGAAATAAGTAGTTTGTAAGTTTTAAATTGCATGCTCTTCTGAGCAGTGTGATGCAACTGCGCACAGTCCTGCTCTATCCATCCCACTTGGAACACAATCATCTCTGTGTTCAGTGTATCCCTGTGGTATATGCTGCCTATCCGTTAGTCACTCAGTTGCCATCTCAGGGATCAGATCGACTGTTGTACTACAGCGCTTGGGTTCACATAACCCTTATTTTACTTAATAATGGCCCCAAAGCATAAGAGTGTGACACTGGTGATTCAGATGTGCCAAAGAAAGGCCAGAAAGTGTTTCTTTTAAGTGAAAGTACAATGAGAGAGAGAGATCATACTCACATAACTTTTATGACAATATAGTTATCATTACTCTACTTTATTAGTAGTTATTGTTGCTCATCTCTTACTGTGCCTAATTTATAAATTAGGTATCATCACTGGTAGGCACATACAGAAAAAAACATTAATAGGTTGGGTTCAGTACTATCGGTGGTTTCCAGCATCTACTCAGGGCACTGGAACATGTCTCTCACAGACAGAGAAGTACTGTGTACATGATGTCAAAGCAAAAGAGCCTATGTGATATTGATACAGTTTATCTGATCTAATGGCAATGTGTTAAAAATACTTCCAATTAAGAATAAAATCAGGTAGGTGAGTATGCGTGCATTTTTTTAAGTTTTTCTTTTTTTTTTGCGGTACTGGGGATTGAACCCAGGGGTGTTCTACCTCTGCGCTACACCCCTGGCCCTATTTTTTATACTTTATTTTGAAGCCGGGTCTCACGAAGTTGTGGAGGACCTCACTAAGTAGAGAGAGAGAGAGAGAGAGAGAGAGAGAGAGAGAGAGAGCTGAGGCTGGCCGCGAACCCAGATCCTCCGGTCTCCGCCTCCCAAAGTACTGGGATTACAAGCGTGCGCCACCACACCCGGCGTATGCGTGCATTTTAAAAAGTTACTTACCTAACAACAGCTCACCAGCTGTTTCTCTAGAGGGTGCAACACTGATGCATCTCCGATTTACTCTGTCAAACATATTGACAATCACCATGATTAGTGAGCTTTATCTAGTGGGAGATTTCAGCAAAGCAGAATAGAGTTTTGATAGTCTTGTCAAAACCCACATGATAATACTATGCCATTTTTAACATTCTGGTAGAGGAGGAAATGACTAAGAACTTTATAAAAGGCTCATAATCCCTGTAACCTGTATGCAGAAGATAGGGGTTTGGTTATACAGACTTCAATATTTTATATTTTCAGTAATAAGCAGACATTTTTTTATACCACTGATACTTCAAATACACAAAGGAAGCCTAGTATTCTAGGGTAGAGGGACTTTGGAGTCAGAAAAGTTCTCAGTTCTTTAGTAAGGTCACTTATATTCTTTGAGGCTCAGTTTTTAATCTATAAAAAGGGCATGATAATAGCAACCACAGCAACGGTAATGATAATACTGTCAATAGTTAATATACACTGACACAGCTGATACTCAATACTACGAAAACTTGGGTATGATTATATCCTCATTCAATGGGCGAGGAAACGGAGGCAGAGGCTAAGTAACCCGCCCAAGATCAGACTCCTAGGAAGAGCAAAAACTGCAGTCTGAACCTTTAAGCACTACACTACACTGTCTACTGATGCTACCACTAGCAGCTCTATCTACTTTACAGAGCTACTAAAAAGTCCACCACAAAAACATAGACCCCTGCTAACAAAGAACAGAGCATGACAGCTGAAGCCCAAGAGACTCTGCCCGTCAGAAACGCCATCTGGGCTTTGGTCATCCAACCGTGCCCTGTTTTGAGTCTCTCTTGTTTAGGACTTTCCCTAAAGCCACGGCATTATCTAAAATAAATATTATGTAAACCCTACAATAAACATTACATATTCACGAGAGCAAAGGTCCATGGGTTCAAATTTACCTTATAGATTCACTTGCAGCTTTGTCTTTGACAGTAGAAGAGAAGGAAGAATGAGTTTTGTCTTCAAACAGGTAAGAGAGTGGTGGTTTGGCCACATCTGTTGAGGAAAAAGAACGTATTATCTAATGACAACAGTTATCTGCTCTAGTCATACGCAGAGGCAGAAGCCGCCATTACCTTCTGATTTCTGTCTGTCTCTAAGCAGATACTTGTTTGGAATAGTCAAGTAGCATCTCTGCAAGCGCCTCCTCTCTCGGTTCGGCCCTTCTGTTGGGTCCAACTGCCATGAGGTCGGGTAATAGATGGGGTCATACCAGACCGCTCTGCAAGTGGAAACAAGAGGATGAGCAAGTGGCCACTCAAGGACTTGCAGCCTCTAGAAAGTCATTACAAAGTGAGTAAATAAGTCACAGCAGATCTCTTCAATTAAAAAAATACAACTATTTATATATTTAGACCATGAAATGCAGATACATAGAATAAGAGAGTAACACAGAAAGAACTTTCCTTCCACTCCTGAATCCTAGTCCCTGAGTACTCTTCTGGAGCCAGCTGCTAATAGTTCCTTGTATCTTTAAACTGTTTTAAAAGATATATCACTGCTACAATAAAAACTTGAGCAACAAAATATTAACACACTGGATTTTAGGTGGCTAGCTAATAAAAAGTCCTTTTTTCCAAATTAATTTTTTACATTTCTCATGTGTTTACTCTCTGACATAACAAAATCAGTTCCTTTTTGTGGCATATACATCACATTTTTAAAAAGGTTTTAAAATAAATTTCTACATTAGGTGAAAGAAAACAGACCATATTAAATACATTTTTAGAAATAAATACGAGGAAAAGAATCACCCTTTATCCTACAACCCTAAACATTTTTCACTTTTAATATGCATTTTAAAAATTTCAGTTATAATTACATTTTCATATTTCTATGTCCTGTCCTCTCGCTGAGCACAGTGTAACCTTTGTTATCATCATTTAAAGTGGCTGCCAAATATGACACCAAGTGGAAGCATCTTTCTCATCATATAAATAGTCTTAGCTAGAAAAAGATCTCTTCCTCAATTCCTGTTTCAATGATTTCTTTATTTTTTTCAAAAACCATATTGTAAGATTAAAGTCAATTTTACTGTCTGGAAGAGCTAATGCCTCTCCCTGCCTTTCCCCTAAAATAAAAATTAAAAACTCATATGATTATTCTTTAAGATAAAAAAAATCACCAATGATTAAACAAAAATTGCTTAAATTACTGAAATAATTTTATGACTCTGAATTCTGGAATGAGAGACGTGCTCAGATCCACACGCAACACGCTCCCGCAGCCACCGGACGTCCCCTGGTGCTCACCGGTCATGCGTCAGCTGCTGGATGAGCTCCTGCCAGTGTCTGCTGGCACTCAGGTCTACCTTGTACATTCCTCTGATGTGCTGGATCACCTTTTTTCTCTCAATTCCTTGGGAGAGAGACACTGCCTGGGTGATATCAGCAGCTATTTTCGATATATCCTTTGATTTTGAATCGAGACGCTGAAAGAGACTAAACAAACAAGACTGTCCATAAGTTAAGTGTATATGGAACATTAACTATCTATCAAAATATAATACTTTATTTTTAATTAATTAATTAATTTATTTTTATTTTTTGCAGTACTGGGTTTTGAACCCAGGGGCATTCTACCTCTGAGCTACACCCCCAGCCCTATTTTTTATTCTTTATTTTGAAACAGGGTCTCACTAAGTTGCTGAGGGCCTCACTAAGTAGCTGAGGCTGGCCGTGAACCTGCAATCCTCCTGTCTAAGCCTCCCAAGAACTGGGATTACAAGTGTGTGCCACCATGCCTGGAAAAGAATAATACTTTATTTACATGAGGGTAGGGGTGAAGCTCAGAAGTAGAGTGCTTGCCTGGCATGCAGGATGGCCTGGGTTTGATGCCAAGCATAAAGCAGACATGAGCCCTAATGACCCTCGCGGGTGTGCCGGACCCCAGCGGCTCACCTCTGTTGATTGTTATTCACCGTTCTCTGCCAGGATGCTTTGCTCACAGCTTCTTCAGTCTCATATTTCTTTTGTTCCTAAAAGATTTGGGTGATGATATATTATATAAAGCCCATTTTTCATCATGTGCTAATGTTATGGCTCAGGCCCAACAAACTAATTTTAAAACCAAGTTAACAAAAGAAAGAATACTATCCACAGGAGATCAGAATATTAGATAAACCACTTAAATAATGTAGCAATTCTTTATTTCTGTACAATGGGTTACAGAAATTAGGGTAGAATAATTAGCCTGGGCTGCCAAATCTGAGGCATTTACAGTTATTTGCTTTTTGTTGAAGCCCATAACTCAAGGTATGGTTCAACTCGCTCGTCACTAAAAATCTTCCCTTCACTGAAGGTTATTGATAATGGACAAGGCTGATGATAGAAAAGAAAAGGCTCCTCAACATAGCCTGTTTTCCCTCTTATCATGATAAAGCATACAGTGAAAAATAAAATGTTATTTTCCAGTTTTTCTCCAGTGACACTCTATACTTTAAAAAAATCTTTCAATCTTCTTTACAGTTATCCTTAACAGGATCTCCTAAGAAACAACGATGGCTTCACTGACTCACCTCCTGGATGATTTTAATAAGGTCTGGCTTCGACGAGGCGCTGGGCGGGATGCACTTGTGACCACATAATTTTAAAGCATTCATAAGCAGTTCTGCTGTGTCCAATTCTCCTTCAGTCAACTCATCTTGGTGATTATGTATCAACTCCGACAAGTACAAAACTAACTTGGCTCCGTGCTTTAAAAAAAAGTAATATATATATTTTTAGTAATAAAGAATTTTAATTTCTTCCACTTATAGTATTTAACTGTAAACTAAATTAAATTGCAAGATTTTATTTGGCTGGATCTGACTCATCAGCTACAAAAGATATTCTGGGAATAAAGAATTTTAATTAGGCACTGGGTATTTGATGACATTAGAGAGTTTTTGCTAATTTTGTTAGGTATAATAATGTTATGATTCCATGGAAGAAAATGCCTTTAAAAAGAATCTAGAAAATGTCATAATTTCTATATTTTACTTAATTGAGAAAAAGAAGACATGGTGCCAATATGATAAAAATATTAAATGTTAAATCTAGGGGGCAGCGACATGGTATTCATCATACTCTTTTCTCTGTTTCTCTCTGTATATTTCTCTCGTTGTAAAAGGTTAAAAAGAAGCATGCTAGCTTGCATGCTTTTGGGGAAAGAATTCAAGATTTGTTAAAGGAATACAGGAAATAAGCTGAGGATAAAAGACTTCTTAGTTTTTCTCACAGAAAAGCTAAACTAGGAACTTTCCTTTAAACTGTAAAGTAAAAGAAATATGCATATTCATTCTTTTCCCTTTGATTTTTGCTCAGTAGAAGAAAAGCTGGGGAAAGTTCCAGAACAAAGGCCTATCTTGGCTCATTAATTCACTGTTCTCGGGAGGAGCAGGAGGTGAGCGCTCTGGACCCAAGGAGAGCTGAGCACTGGTTCCACACACAGGTCCCGGAGGGGTGGTCTGGGCCAGTCCTCCATGGTCAGACCCTCCGACCCGAATCAGTGATTCTTAAGGTCGTGACAATTGTCCTTTGCAGTGCAAACTTACACCAAACTTTGGTTCCTGCTTTTTAAAGTGACCCTTCCATCATACGGGTTTTACACCTGATTGTAATGTGTGTACAATGTATAGACAATTTTGCCAACAAGTTAGGTGTGTACATTTCCCTTTAAAATTTCTGCACTGATACAAATGCCACTGCATTTGGCTTTATGGCATTTTAAACTGTGAAAAGTATTAAATGTCAACAGATGGTTCTAGAAATGATTACACTTTGGGTAATATTTAAATTAACACACAGAATCACATGTCATTTCCCCAAAGCATAAGATGAACATACCCAATGGTGAAAATAGCAAAGCTCATTTTAATGCAACATTTAGGTGCATTAGTCAGAAGACAGCTGCTACCTGACCAAAAGAGGAAGAGGAACAGATGCTGTGTGAGGAAAAGGCTCGAAAAGTTGGCAAATAAAGGAAAATGGTAAATGACTGAGATATTTTCATATGCGTGTCTGAAAAGTAATGTTCTTGATATATCTTTTAAAATATTTCAGCTTAGAATTTGGTGGCATTCTAAAATTATCTTGAAAAACTATCAGAAATGTTTTTATTCATTCTGAATATGCAAAGAAGCACATGATTTTCTTAAACACCAAGATGTTTCTAAAATCTAATTTTAACAGTTTTTGATCAATCATTTATTGATTATAGATTCTGGGACCCTCTTTCCTTTTTTTTTTTTTTTGCGGTACCGGGGATTGAACCCAGGGGTGTTCTACCTCCGCGCTACACCCCCAGCCCTATTTTTTTTATGCTTTATTTTGAAACCGGGTCTCACGAAGTTGCAGAGGGCCTCACTAGGTAGAGAGAGAGAGAGAGACATGGAGAGAGGGAGAGAGAGAGAGAGAGAGAGCTGAGGCTGGCCGCGAACCTGGATCCTCCGGTCTCCGCCTCCCAAAGTACTGGGATTACAAGCGTGCACCACCACGCCCGGCGTGGGACCCTCTTTCATCAACAAATAAATGACAAGAAAACAATGAGAGAGGAGAATTTCCATGGGTTAAAATATTTAAGACATACAAAACAAATGTAATACATGGGCCTTGTTTGGATCTGGAATCAAGCAAATTAACTATAAAAAATTATAAGAAATTAGGAAAACTTTAACACTGACTAGGTACTAAATGATAATAAGGAATTACTGTTAATATTATTGAGAATAGCAGGTAGAAAAAGATTTTCATCAGTTATAGATACAATCTGAAGTATTTATAGGTGAAAGGATTTGATATCTGAGATTTATTTCAAAACACTACACTGCAAAGAAAAATTAAAGCTGGGTAATGGTCATGTGGGACCTGTTTTTGATTCTCCTAGTTTTAGATCGGTTTGAAAATTCCTATAACATGCTTAAAAAATTCAGGAAGAGTACTCTGTTGTGGAGGTGGCAAGGGGGTTATTACAGTGACCTAAGGAAAAGTGTCAAAGTCTGAACCAGGTGGGCAGGTGGACAAGAGAGAAAGGGGTGCATTGGAAGGACCGGAATTAATGACTGGCCCTGGGGATGAGCTGAGTTGAGAAGAAAAAGTCAAGGGAAGCCAATGGTTCAAGCTGAAGTCAACAGCAATGTCACCACAGACAAGGTGTAGAGGAGGCGGTGAGCTGACACCGGAGGACTGCTAATACTGAGGTTGGAGTTGGGGGATGTTTTTTTTTTATATCCATTTATTGGTGCATTGTAATTATACATTTGATAGGTGTCAGGTTAGAAGAATCATTTGAGGGAGGGCTAAATGGGCAATGTGTGTGGGGATGTTTTGCTGAGTATAAAGGAAAGAAGAAACACTTCAGCTCTCCACTGCAGGAAACTGCGGGGCTGGATAGAGCCGCCTGCCTCTGTTCTGGGAGAGGAAGCTGGAGCCCTCAGTGCACTCGAGGGCACCTCAGTGCTGCGGAAGCGCCTGGAAGCACCCCCATAGCACCCTCTGAGAGTTCTGACCCTCATAAGATATAGTTGAGTTCTCCAGGTATTAAAAGGGATCCCTGTGCATGAATTTATTTAGGTCTAACTCATATATAGTAAAACATATGGATAGATAGTAAGGGCTTGTCCCTAGGAGTTTGCACCATTGCACACACCCAAGTCACCACCACCCCAAACAAGACACTTTGATCTTATTTTCGTCAACTGAGAACGATTTCTCATGCCCCTTTCTAGTCACTTCCCTTTCTCACCCTCCCTTCCACAAAGACAAGCACGACCATATCTTAGCTTTGCTCATTTCTGGACTGAATGAATGGAGCACAGGCTGTGGTCTTTTGTGTGTGGCTGCCCCTTCAACTCAAATCCTTTCGGGATTCATCCATAATGGCAGGTTATCAGTGGTCTGTTCCTTTTTATTGTTGTATAATAGTTTATTGTGTAAATATATCACAGTTTGTTTATCCATTCTCCTGATGATAAACATTTAGGTTAATTCTGTTTTGGGGCTATTATGAAGAGGGCTGATATGGATATTCTTGTACAAGTCTGTTTATGGACATACATTTTAATTTCTTTTGCATACATATCTAAAAGTTGCATAATAGAGTCACCAATGAAGTATAAGTTTAATTTTATAAGAAACTGTTAAACAGAACTTCAAAATGGTTTGAAGTACAATTTAAACTCTACAACTATCACTCTTGAGGTGACAGAATATTTAGATTCTGAAAATTCTTTTAATTATTATTTTTTGATCATTCCAAATGATCAAATTTTTTTCTATTTTAACGGTGAATATTTTTTGAAATATACTGTATGTACTCTTGTTTGAGATATTCAGTATAGGTGTTTCACAGATAATATAATTCTTTTAAAAGAGTCTCCAAGCCGGGCGTGGTGGCGCACGCTTGTAATCCCAGTACTTTGGGAGGCGGAGATTGGAGGATCCGGGTTCGCAGCCAGCCTCAGCTGTCTCTCTGTCTCTCTCTCTCTGTCTCTCTGTCTCTGTCTCTGTCTCTCTCTCTCTCTCTCTCTCTCTCTCTTTCTCTCTCTCTCTCTCTCTCTCTCCTTAGTGAGGCCCTCGGCAACTTCGTGAGACCCGGTTTCAAAATAAAGTATAAAAAATAGGGCCGGGGGTGTAGCGTGGAGGTAGAACGCCCCTGCAAAAAATAAATAAATAAATAAATAAATAAATAAATAAATAAAAGATTCTCCAAACACTTATTAAAAAAAACACTTCAAGC
>PVJS01015668.1:0-38564 GCA_004027185.1 Glis glis | reverse complement strand
AGGTCACTTGCACCTCCTGGATCGAAGAACAATCAAGTCTCTCCTCAGATAGTCTTCAGCTATAGAAATGTATAGCACTTTTAACAACAAGTCTTAATCGTCCTGTTTGGCAAAGCTTATACCTCTCAAGGCTGTGTTTGCTTCTATGAGCCTGAAGCCAAAGAAATGGCTCCGACAGGAGAGTGGGGCTGGCCTGTGGCCCCTGTCCAGGCTCGTGGAGGCTGCTACTCACTCCCAACTCGGCCGCACACCTGCGAGTAAAGGAGTGGGTATCAGTAGCAAGGACATAGAAGCCCAGAGCCTGCAGCCATCTTTGAAGTCTGCTACCAAGCTACAGCTGGTCCTGAGCAAGCCCATGCCCCTGGGCGAGTCCCCCCACTGCTGTTACCCCAAAAAGTTGACTCTTGCGTGTGACCTCCCACGCCATGACAACTGGAAGACTGGAGACAGGATTTAAAGTCCTAAGGAGGTTCCACTCACAGGAGAGTCCCACACTGTGAGGGCCAGCAAAGGCACATCTCCAAGCCACCATCTTGGTTCTTCACCTGATGTCTTATTTAATGAAACACACACATTTCAGCAACAGAAAGCAGAGTTCTGTGGACCAGCAGCATCAGAATCCAGAGAGATGCCTTCCTGTGGCGTCAGCTCAGGCCCCCTCCCACACAGCATCCCCGCCAGCCACCCGTCCCCAGCCAGCCATTGTGCTCCAGAGACGCCGGCACCTTTCAAGCCGCAAAGCCCATCTTCTGCTGGGTTGATCAAGGACTGAACTTTTGTCCTGCCCTTTATTTCTGTCCACATGCATCCTGGTATCACTGTCCGTAATTGTTCCTTCATGTCCCCTGTCGACGTGAGTCACCGTGGCCTCTGGAGCCTCCTGAGCCCAAGAGCCAGCAAAGAAAAGCAAAGAGGCTTAGCATACCTCCCCACGGATTAGCCCTCCTCAAAGATGCCAGCCCAGATGTGGCCGCTCACTCTGCCCCACCCACAGCAGCTGGGGAGTCGCACCTCCCCGCCTGCTGTTCCCCAGCCTGGCGAGCAGAATAAAGGCTGCCTGCTCCATGGCTGGGGTCACGATTGCTGTCTGCAGTTCAAAAGGGCACATTTCGTCCCTCACAGGGAAGGTAGACAGCAGTCCCTTGCCTACCACCTACTCCTCCATGTAGTAGGCGGCCAGCTTCTGAGAGGCGGGTGTGAGCGGCTCCTTCGCTGACTCTCGGCAGGCGCCCTCAGTCTCCAAAAACAGTTGAAGGCCATTGCTAATGTCTAACTTCACATGAGGAATGGGGAGGACACCCCATTTCTTATCAGGCCATATTATTTTTTGGAGTTGAAAAAAAAAACATTTTCAACTAATTATGCCAGAGGTTTGACAAATAGAAAGAAAAAGAATGGAAAGACAAGGTGTATGATTTCTTGAGTGATGTCTCAGGTTTTCAAAGGACTCAGAGCTACTCATTTAACTTAGCAGGTTAATTAGGACCCAGCGTCTGGCCTCTGGCAGCCTCTCTGTGCTGGGAGGCATCCTTGAGAAAGTTCAGGAGGCAAAGGCAGCCACCCCGACACTCACGGAAGAGCTGCAGCCTTGCTCTAAGCCAGGCTGAGAAGTCTGCAATCTTCTGACTTCATAAGGTAAACAGAAAGCTACCTTTCCCCTCTGTAGCCAGGTACAATCCTTGCAACTAAGTTGTTGGCAAAGCTCCTGAGCATCTGCTCAGCAGACAGGAAGCGTCTCTTCAGGCTGTTGAGAATGTGCCACACTAGTCTCGAAGGTCTCTCCTGTTACACGGCTTTGTCTGCAATGATTTGGCCAGCAGCAGTAGGAAAATCAGCACTTTTGGGTGCAGAACTGGCCACATTTCACCCAAAATACTGGATGATATGAGAAACAGAAGTTGACATTTGCAAAATGGCTCATAACCATATGATCACCTTTTAAATAACGCAAAGCTGGGGTTAAGGGTTAGACACGCCATCGACACCACGGTGAGGGGCGGGGCCAAGCAGCCACAGCCCAGAGCCTGCTGCTGGTGAAATTTGGGCACCTACTGCACGGGGCAAAGAAGCCAGGCAGAGCAAACCCAGCATGGGATCTGACAAGTAGAGTGCAGATGTGGCACCAGTTCCTACTCAAATGCATGCTTCAAGCCGGGCATGGTGGCACACGCCTGTGACCCCAGTACAGGGGGAGGGGGCCGAGATAGGAGGATCACAGGTTTGAGAACAACCTTAGCAATATAGTGAGACTCTCCGCAACCTAGCCAGACTCTGCTCTGAAACAAAAAAATAAAAAGGGCTGAGGGTGTAGCTCTGAGGTAGAATGCCCCTGGGTTCAATCCCAAGTACCACAGAAGGAAGCAAGGAAGGAAGAAAGGAAGGAAGGAAGGGAGGGAGGGAGGGAGGGAGGGAGGGAGGGAGGGAAGGGAGGGCACATTTCAAACTCTCTCCTTTTTCTCTTCTTAGGCCTCTTCCTCTGCACTAAAGGCTGTGTTTCCTGGACCATGGCCACCAGCCATGACCCACCTTGAAACCTCAGAACCCCATTGGGTGACCACTTCAGAGACCCTGGTGTGATGCGGCTGCCAGTGTGAGGTCCCGTCCTGCCCTCCTTAGTGGGAGGCCACCCCACAGATGAGGGAATGAGGATGCAGCTGTGGTCCAAACGGATTAGCGCTGTCCTCAAATAAAATCTAATTTTGTTGAGATCATCTTTCCCATAGAATAAAGCCACCTCTTTTGAAAAAAAAAAATTTAAGGCAAATATATAGCCAGGTGTGCTGGTGCATGCCTGTAATTCCAGTACTTGGGAGGCTGAGACAGGAGGATCGCAGGTTTGATGCCAGCCTCAGCAACTTAGTGAGACCCTGTTTCAGACTAAAAACTAAAAATAAAAAGGGCTAAGGGTGTTGCTCGGAGGTAGAATGCCCTTGGGTTCAATCCCCAGTACCAAAAAAAGCAGATATATGTGATTAAGTTTTAATCAGCCAAAGGATTATGACATCCATGCCGAGAAGACAAGGGAGGGGCAGGCTGACCTGTGTGAAGTCCACCTGTGACCCTCAGGATGTCCGTCCATGGGGACAGCGATGCTCTCTGGCATCAGAGGTGAGACCCCAGCACCCATCACAACACGCCATGTAGGCGCATGTGTCCCCAGTCAGTACACTAGGCGCCCTAGGTCTGGCTCACTGCCCAGGTAAGAGACCTCTGTGTTCTGAATGGTTACTAAGGGCCTACTGTGTGCTGTTCTTTGTGCGCACCCCAGTGGGCAGAGTGTTTGAGGAGGATCGCACTGTGGTGAGAAGCAGAGGGGTGTCCGAGACCCACGCTGCCCAGGAAGGGGGAACGAGCACGGGCCTTTAAAAGGCTCCCTGAGACCGCCGGCTCCTGAAGCGCTGGGTCAGCCTGTCCTCCAGAGTCCACAGAGAGCTCCTGTTGGAGAACCTTTGAAAGCACTTTTTGTGTATGTGTGTGCGGTACCGGGGATTGAACCCAGGGGCGTTCTACCTCCGAGCTACACCCCCAGTCCTATTTTTTATACTTTTTTTTTTCGGTACTGGGGATTGAACGCAGAGGCGTTCTACCTCCGCGCTACACCCCCGGCCCTATTTTTTTTTTATGCTTTATTTTGAAACCGGGTCTCACGAGGTTGCGGAGGGCCTCACTAAGGAGAGAGGGGGAGAGAGAGAGAGAGAGAGCGAGAGCTGAGGTTGGCCGCGAACCCGGATCCTCTGGTCTCCACCTCCCAAAGTACTGGGATTACAAGTGTGCGCCACCACGCCCAGCTTGAAAGCACTTTAAGAAGATGCCGTTGACCTTGGCTGTGCCGCCTTCTTGTGTCTCATTAGCCAGTCGCTCATTTCCTTCTGCCTGTCTGCTGAGGGGCCTGCCACACTCAGAGGGAACAGGAAGAAGCGCGTCCATGGAGCCGCAGCACGGGCACGGAGTGTCCTACACAGGCCCCTGTGTCGAAGGCTGGGTCTCCTGGCGTGCCCCGGGAGGTGGGGCAGCCTTCGGAACAGGTCCTGGTGGGAGGCCATTGGGTCGTTGTGGGGTGCCGCAGAGGAGAGCAGCTTCCTCCACCAGGGCCTCCTGCCATGATGTGCCACCACAGTCCCAACTCCACAGGACCAACCCGCCATGGCCTGAGCCTCCAAAACTGTGAGCCAGAGCAGACCTCTCCCTTTATAAGTTGAACAGCCCAGATATCCTGTCGCAGCAACGGAAAGCTGCCCAGCACACGGCACCCCTCCCCTTGCAGGCATACCCAGACAGAACACGGCTGAGACACGCACATCAGCCCCCAGCACCCACGCTGCACACAGAGGTGTTCAGGATGGGGATGCAGCCAGGGAGGAGCCCCCAGGGGATAGCCCCTCCATTGGGTGGGGCCGACCACATGCCCCTACCTCCTGGACCACAACTCTCTGGTGCAGGGACGGCCCCTAGCAGCCGGCCCGTGGTGGAGACGTCCTCCATCCACTTGACCACACCTCTGGCTGCACATTCCCCACTCCCCGTCTGGGGTCGAGGGAGCACTTTGGGGAGCACACTAATGTACACCCCCGCTGTCAGGCTGCTGCCTTCACGCCATGGTGGCGGGGTGCTAGCACCGGTGCCCTGGCAGGCCTTCTGTTTGAGAACAGCAATCTTGACCGAAGTCTCCTGATAGGCGGCAGGATCGCAGGATTCGACACAGCTCCAGATCAGAGCACACGGCCCCGAGGCCTGTTGACATCTCCAGAGACCAGTGTGCTGTCCCTCTCCCCACCACACAGAGAGAGAGAGAAGGAAAGTTAGCTTAGTCCTCAAAGGTGGAGAGTGCACCCCACCTCTCCCCTCATTGTATGTCGCTGGGTATCAGGATAATGGGTAACTGCGCATATCATAGGAGCCATACCTGGAGACAAGAGGGTTACAGGGGCAGGGAGGCCCCACTCTGATTCCCTCCCTTCCTCCTCCGTTTCCTACTCCCTTCTAATGTGCATTTTAAAAGGTGCTTTAAAACATTAAAAGACTATGGACAGGGGCTATGAAGAATGAAGAGGAACCCAGGGGAGCGGATAAAACTCTTCCAGGTCCGCCCCGCATGTGACCAACACCTGTGGCGTACGCTTTCATCTTCAGGAGCCAGAAGGGATGCTGAGCCTGCTGCCTGCCCAGGCACCCCAGGAGCAACGCTGGGGTGAAGTCCCTTCCCCAGGCCCTCAGGTCCAACTAAGGTGTTTCTAAGTGTCGACCCAGAGGCCGCGGGAGGCCACCAGTCACTCCGGTTCCTCCCAGGTGTCTGTGCCATGAAGGCACAATCCCAAAGGCCACCCCAACCAACAGCAACCACAGAATGTCAAGGCAGAAAGAACTAAAGCCCAGCAGGGCGACAGTCTAGGAACAGAAGTGAAGCCTGGTGTGGTGGCGCAGGCCTATAATCCCGGTACTTGGGAGGCTGAGACAGGAGGATCGCAGGTTCAAGGACAGCCTCAAGAATGTATCGAGACTCTCAGCAACCTAGCGAGACCCTGTTTCAAAACAAAAAAATAAAAAGGGTTGGGGGTGTAGCTCAGAGGTAGAATGCCCCTGGGTTCAACCCCCCAGCACCGCACACATAAAGCCGAAGCCTGAGGTTAATCTGCTCTTTCTCAGCACTAAAAGGTGAGCCAGGCTCCCACCCGGCTCATCAAGGTGACACAGGCCTCGCTGAAGCAGCCATGAACCCCAGACCTGCCACGCACCTGGAGGCCAGCTGGGACCCTGCACCCTGCAGTCACATCACTGTCCCCAAGGCAGCTCGCTGGCCTTTCAGGTCTCTTCTCTCCAGCCTCTGTGGACACAGCCCACCTGTCCACCCCCAAGTCCCCACACTCTCACCCAGAGGAGGCCCTGGACCACAGGAAAAAATTTGTGCCCTGAGCATGGAGTCCAGTCGCCCCACAGCCACCCCGAAACCCACCTCCACGGGGAGATGGGAGCCGGCCTCCAGCGACTCTGTCCTCGGGCTCACATCCAGGAGTTTAAGTCTCTGGGGAAATATCCAGACCCCCAGCAACACCATTTGTCCCCATGTAAACCAAAGAGCCGCGGGCCCCTCCTCACAGTGGCGGACGGATGCTCACGACAACTGTTGGGTGGGCATGCACCTCGACCATGGGCAGAGGTGTCCATGACACCCCAGATTCTGAACAAATGTGTTCAACAGGAAGAAAATACCCAGAGAGGAGAGGAGAATATTTCTGTTTATATCCCCAGTGTAGCACACCACATAGATCCCACAGCTGAACTTGTTAATTCAATGAAGGACCTGTTGCACACACCTGTGCTGGGTACTGGGCATGCAAATATGGAAAAGAGGAGGTCATCCCTGAGGGGCTGGAAGCATGGGTGGGGGACAATTGTGTAAGCATGAACTTCGGCGGGGTGACAAGTGTCGTAAAGAGCGCACGCAGGCACCGGGGGACCAACCACAGCATCGGATCTATGCCAATGTGTCCAGGCTTCTGCCGAGTGCAAGAGTTTTCTTAAATTTTGGGGGGGGGTGCTGGGGATTGAACCCAGGGGTGTCCTGCCTCCAAGGTACAACCCCAGCCCTTTTTATTTTTTTATTTTGAAACAGGATCTCACTAGGTTGCAGAGTCTTGCTACATTGCTGAGGCTGTCCTCAAACCTGTGATCCTCCTGTCTCAGCCTCCAAGTACTGGGATTATAGGCATGCGCCACCACACCCAGCTGATTTTTTTAAATTTTAATCACTGCATAATAATTGCAATACTCATGGAAATGGTGGATATATCAATACACGTATATCATGTTGCATGATCCATTCAGAGCAACTGGCATATCTGTGGCCTGAAATATTGATCACTTCTTTGTGTCGGGAACCTTCAAAATCCTCCCCACTGGCTATTTTGAAATAGACAATTAATTGGTGCCAACCCTCCAGTCGAAGGGTGAATCTGAAAGCAGTAAATAGCTTCTGAATTTCACTTCTTAAGACATCCTGAAGCATCTCAGAGCCCAGCAGAGATGCTGCCCTTGGAGCCACTATGTGACGTTCCCAAGAAGAGACGGAGAGCTGAGGATAGGCAGCAAGCTCTAGCGGCTGGCCTAGCAGAGGGCTCCCATGCCCTCCTCCGAGTGGCACCGAGTCTTAAGAAAAGCTGGGTTAATCAGGGACCGCATGGCGTTTGGTCTCTGCAGCTGCATCGCATCTTAACCCACCCGTGCTGGGGGAGGCCTATGTCATCGCTACTGCGCACCCAGTCCCACATCTGAAAGATGTCAAGGGATGATTAAGGAAAATAAAAACAAAATGGCCAGTTACAAAGAGCAAATTGGAGGGTATAGGCAAATTTAATCATTCTAATAAGACGTCTCTTTGAGAGTTCTCTTCGTCAGCAGGCCCCAACCTGACCATTAATTAAGTTATTCCACTAGAAAGGAAGAAAGAAATCACCTATAGCTTTTTTTTAAGGTACGACTTTGTAACCTTTAGTTCCTGGACCCCTGCTTTGGCTGTGAGGGTAGAAACCTGTAGCTAACAGCTTGGTTATTACCTCTGCCACCATCATTGCTGTGTATCCCCCCGAAGCAATGAGACAGGGCGCTCCTGGCTCTCCGCCCACTTCCAACCCTGCCTGGAGGTTGTTACCCCAATTTTGCCAAAACTTCACCTTTCAGGAGAATCTTGTGCTAACAGCGCAGTTCCCACGCAGTGACCCCATATGTGGCAATCGATGCATAGGCTGAAATAATTCCCTAGCTTCCAGAGCAGCCCGGAAAGAAAGGGAGAAAAAACCACGCAAGCCAAGCTGCGATTAGATTATCAATTATCATGAAACTGTCTGCAAACTTCAAAGTTTCCGCAAGGGGGAAAGCGCAGTTTATCAGGCTCATAAGAGGCCTGCCGTTATCTCCACGTCAGCCAGATGCAGAGCAGTTCGGGGCCAGACTCTGGTCTGGGGGAGAGGAAATAGGAAGGCAACGTTTTTCTTGGAACAGGAACCATTGGTTTGGGATTAGATATTGACCGTAAGCAGGATCTCAGAGGTGTGAGCTCCCAGCACCTCCAGTGATCCATGCTACTGCTACGCAGGGTGAGCGAGAGGTTCATCCTAAGGAGGCAGGGGTGCTCCCTCCCGCCCGGAGACCCACCATGATGCAGGTCAGCTGGTGGCTAACGGTGTGTCAAAGAGTGGCGCATTGACAGTCCACAAGACGTCTGGGCACAGCCATCCCCAGAAGGGCTCATGCCTGAGAGGCAAGGAAAACTCACCGGAAGGCGAACTTGAGTACTGACCTCGCTTCCTGATCCAGCTTGAAGGGACTTTTCCCTTCTTTCTTTCTCTTTTTCTTACTTTGGGATTTTTCCAGTGGGATTATTGAGACTTCAATTTGACCCACAGTATCTTAGAACTAAACAGAACAATGGGAAATTAAGGTCATGTTTATCAATACAGAGAAAAGTCCTCTGGCTGAAAAAGATACGGACTAAAAAACAAATTTCCATGCATTCACAAGGCAAGTTAATGTGCAACTCTCGGGCTGTATACCATGCACCGGGGCGAAACTCCTTCTGCAGCTCTACACGCAGCCCTCCCTGGCTTCTCTCCACAAGGCCCCTACTTCTTCAAACCCATGTAACCCAGAAAGGAAACCGTGCATGGGAGCCGAGCGCCAGCTCTCATTGAGAAAGCCCGTCCTGGGGGCACCAAGAGGAAACACCTTCAAAAGCAAATCCAGGCCGGGCGTGGTAGTGCACGCCTGTAATCCCAGTAATTGGGAGGCTGAGACAGGAGAACTGAAGGTTCAAGACCAGCCTCAGCAACTTAGTAAAACGGTATTTCAAAATAAAAAATAAAATAGGGCTGGGGGGTATAGCTTGGAGGTAGAAGGCCCCTGGGTTCAATCCCCAATACCACACACACAAAAAAAAGCAAATCCAGGCAAATGTGGATTTGCACCCATAATACACCCATAACTACAACCATAATTCCAGTACTTGGGAGGCTGAGACAGGAGGATTGCAGGTTCAAGGCCAGCCTCAGCAACTTAGCGAGACCCTCAACAACTTAGCAAGACCCTGTTTCAAAATTAAAATTTTAAAAAGGGCTAGGTGTGTAGCTTGAAGGTAGAATGCCCCTGGGTCCAATCCCCAGTACAACAAAACAAAACAAAACAAAATAAAACAAAACAAAAAAACAGCAGATCCAGGCTCCACTGCATCTTAGACCATTGGTGTCTCTCGTCCCTGCTTCTTCCTATGAGAAGAGCAAGGACCTTTTGCCTTCAACTGGATGTTCATTTTAACTTTTACTAATGTCATCTCCCAAATATGTTTAATAGCACATCCTGGGACAAATTTGCCTACACATTTTATTTACTTTGTGTGTGTGTGGTACTGGGGATTGAACCAGGGGCATTCTACTTCTGAGCTACACCCCAAGCCCTATTTTATTTTTATTTGGAAACAAGGTCTCCCTAGGTTGATGAGAGTCTCATTGCTTGCTGAGGCTGTCCTCGAACCTGCGATCCTCCTGTCTCAGCCTCCCGAGTACTGGGATTACAGGCATGCGCCACCACATCCAGCACTGCCTACACATTTTTATTTCATCACACATATCTTTTAAATTTGAAATATTATGTCAATGTAGTTTGAATAAATGAAATATAGAGAATTCATTTCCCCTTTTTCATTTTATTTGGGGGGTTCAGGAGAAGGTTTCTTTATTTTAAAAATAATACTTGATTATTGCCAAAAAAGACTAAGAAAGGATAAATTGACATTCTTTATAAGACTACCTATAATCCCAACATAAAAAGGCAATCAATGTGTGTGTGTGTGTGTGTGTGTGTGTGTGTGTGTGTGTGTGTCTGGGGATTGAACCTTTTGACATTGCCTTTGAATCTTTCTCTGTGTATTTTTCTATTTTGACATCATTACATTTTACATCTTGCCATTTTAATTACATTTTTATAAAACTTGTAAAAGGTATAGTTTTCCACATTCTGGCAAACTCTTACAGTTTGTTTGTTTATTATTTATTTATTTATTATACTAGGGATTAACCCACAGGCACTCTACCACTGAGTTATATCCCCTTTCTATTTTTTTTTAAATGTTTTAAAATTTCTTTTCATTTTTTACTTTGAAACAGGGTCTCACAGAGTTGCTGAGGCTGGCCTCCAATGTATGATCCTCCTACCTCAGCCTCTCAAGTTCTGTGATTACAGGCCTGTACCACGGTGCCCAGCTACTACAGATAGTTTTAAAGGGTTTACAACAGTCCTTCTTATGGAAGATAGATGCCTGTTTCCTGGTTGACACTAGTAGTGATGCCCATTATTCAGCTGTGAAATAGCAGGGTTCCTGCGCGGAGCTCACCAGCTGCTGAGCACCGTGTATTAGTTCAGTTGGTCTTCACCAAACCTGGAGAGCCTGCACAGACAGAAGAACTGAGGCAGAGTAGAGTTCCTGGTGCAAGTTCCCGCAGTGCGGCACCGAAGGACACGTGCCAGCAGGAGCTTGCTCCAGAGCCGTCAGGCACCCTCTGCTTCCCAGCTGCTCTCTGCACCAGTGTTCAAATCCTTCCAGTGCTTCAAAATGTTGCAGTGTTTCACTAGTCAGATCTCATTTTAATGTGTCTGATTCCCATCAACCACTCAAAATGTATCCATTGAGATGTAGCCAAGCCAGTTGGTTTTATTTCCTGTTGCAACAGTTAATGGTGGTGGAGAGGTGGGGGAGGGGGCAGGAAAGCCAAGTCTTCTATAAAACAAAGACAGAGCCACCAAACAAGCCCTCCAGTCCACAGAAGTTGCTGGTGTGACCTGGGGCCACGGCGAGGCCACTCAGTCTCCCTCCACTTCTAAATGCACCTCACCCTGCACACAGCAGGCCACAGATCGGCCAGTCTCTGTGGCGAAGTGCAAGGACCCGACTTCACAGGGCAGCAGGGACCCAGCCTGGGCCTGACCGCTCCCACGGGGCTTCTTGGGAGTCCACGAGGAAGTAGGTAGAGATCATCTCCAGGGATGCTATCTCACTTTAAAATACCTGCAATTCCAGTCTTTGGAAGGGCCAGCCCACCAGACATTTCCCCCTGGGAAGCTGGCTCAGTTACCCCACCACGAGGCCACCATCCACAGAAAGTCCTTCGTGGGTGGGTAGCCACATCAAAACAACCCCAATGCAATGGCTACTAATTGGCACCCTTGGTAGCATTTTAAGAGGAAAAAAGAAGATTCAAACAAATGCATTCCTCTTTCCACTGTAAAAATAAGGACACCCTCACATGGAGACAGCTTCTGTTTTCTAAGTCACTGTGAACTTCTTCACCAGCCCGGCAGCCATCTGCATGACCCAATCCACTTAAACAGTCTTTAAAAAATTAAAGTCCAGCGCTCTCTTTTGCAATGCCTTTTGCTACCTATTAATGAGTCAAATTGCTAGTCCAGACATGCTAAAGAAGGACCAAGTGCCAAGCCAAAAACGCTCGGCTTTTGTGTGTGTGTGTGCTTCTTTGAGATAAAATGGACCGATACGTAATCTTGAATTATGTCACGATGCACAGTACTGTGATTTCCTGGAAAATGTGGGGCTAATCAGTTATTCATTTAGGAATGAACTAGAAGCATCCATTGTCAGATTAAACTCCTTTAAAATCCTCAACGTCCTTTCCTTGGCACCAGCACTCTCAGTATACTGAGTCCTTTGTGCATATTTAAGCAGGAAAGGGGAGAGGGCTTTCTCCTGTGCCAAACGGAAAAAGAAAACAAAAGTCCCTCGGCTGCAGTTGTCTGGCGAGCGCACTTGGGGATTTGCCACAGCGGCTCAGACGCCCACGGCCGCCGACCCCAGCTCCGCCACATGTGTGTCCCGCAGGCAGGACGCGGCGCTCCAGGCTCCTGATAGGGGCTGATGTCATGGATCGTACCTCCGGCTCTACGCCGGCTCCCTCCTGGCCTCCATCCGGAAACCTGGCAAAAGGGTACCCCCCCGCAGCCCGCCCACCCCCACATTCCCCAGCTGTATAGGCATTTTCTTCTGTGCTTGCTTGATTCAAAAGCAGCAAATCTCAGACCAACATTTCCTTATGACGTACAACCTAGAAAACATAAAAGTCATGCTACTTAATTTTGGCAAAGAATTCAGAATTTCCTGTCAATACATCCCCGCTATCTGTGTTCAGGCAGTATTTTATATCACTCCATCTGCCCTTGCCTCATCTGAGGACTAGTATGTATTTCTTTTCTCCCTGTGTTTGATCTGCCAGTAGGCAATAAGTACCGTCTACATGTCCAGGGCTGAGTGGCACACACTGACCCGCTGCCCAGGAGTCACCAGAACAGGAGGGGAAACAGATATCAACTCAAATGTATGGGCAAAAACTTCAACTTGAAAAATGTTTAGAGCCTGGGGATGTAGCTCAGCAAGAGAGCACTTGCCTAGTGTTATGGTTAGATATAGGATATCCCCTGAAGAAGCCATGTATTAGTGTTCAGAGTTGAGGTATTTAAGTCATGAGGGATGTAATCTCATCAGTGGATAAATCCATTGTGATGGATTTACTGGGTGGTCACCTAGGCAGGTGGGGTGTGGCTGGAGAAGGTGGGTCCCCGGGGGTGTAGCCTTAGGGATTGTGCTTGTGTCTTGAATCCCCTTGCTTGCTTCTCTCTTGCTTCCGGCCTCCATGGTGTGAGAGCAGAGCCCTTGATCTCTCCCTCTCTCTGCTTCCCACTGCCATGCCCTGAGTCTGCAGACCCTGGCCTTGCATGGACCGAACCCCAATATCTCCAAACACTGTGAACAAATAAATCTTCCTTCCACTGAGTTGTGTGGTCAGTCATTTTGGATGACAGCGGTGAAAATGTGGACCGAGACACCTAGCATGCTCAAGGCCCCAGGTCCCATCCCTAGCACCCCCAAAAAGGGGGGAATTGAAAGCAGCTGCAATATTTTCAGATATTTCTTGTCTTTTGCCTTTTCCCCTCACACATTTAGTATGGCACTTTAAAATGTTTTTATAGCTGTGTGTTTGAATAGATGGTTTAGACCTATGTGTTTGGATAGATGATTCAAAGGAAAGACTTTCTACAAGGTCTGCACCCCGCTTCCAGTAAATGGGGTTTGTACACCCCTGTTTATGTGGGTGGTGCAGTTAAAGCTGCTCTCCATGCAGATCTCCAGAGAATAATAAGGTCTTGAAGTCACAGCAGGTGGAGAGGTAGAAGAAGTAATGTAGCTTGAGGGGTCAACTTTAGAAATGGGTTTTCATGAAGACTTTATATATGAATTATAATCGGCACTTGCTGAGAGAGACAGGGTGGAAATAGTTGTTACCTATAACGCACAAGGGTAAAGACAGAGGAAATAGATCCTAGCTTGTAAGTCATCCTAGAATCTCCTCACATAGAACAAGATATGTGCACAGTTTATCCATCTAGGTATATAGTAAGTACCCAGGTACTTTGCCACCGGACATCCGTCACCGGTGGCCAAAGGTTGGCTCTTTTTCAGCCAAACCATTTAGCCAGCAGCGTCACCACCTTCTTTAGGGACCCTTAGCATATCCAGAGATGGTCTGTGCCTGAAAAAAATCATAAAGTCTACTTTTGTGTTACTTGCCTGCAGAAAATAATGATTAATATCTAGGTGCTAAGCCCTCCCATTAATGAAAATTAAAGACGAAACCATCAGGTGGAGAACGAGAATATCAATGGACAGAAACCAATTTTATAAACACTCGTAGTCCTGAGTGACTTTAGCATGTGGCTGCACACTGCATGTGAGACAGGACGTGGTGCACGGGGCTGACGCTTCACAAGCAGCGCACGGTCACAGTCTCCTCCCACCTCCCTCGCGGCAAACCCAGACTCCAGAGCCCCATCTGGAGTCATCCTCAGAGCCAGTCAGGAAGCCCGCCGGAACCCAGGTTCCTTATTCTACAGCCATTTTTTGTGTGTGTGTGTGGTACTGGGGATTGAACCCAGGGGCATTCTACCTCCAAGTGATACCGCCAGCCCTATTTTTTGTTCTTCATTTTGAAACAGGGTCTCACTAAGTTGCGGAGGGCCTCACTAAGTAGCTGAGGCTGGCCGTGAACTTGCGATCCTCCTGTCTCAGCCTCCCGAGTACTGGATTACAAGGGCACACCACCACGCCCGGCTGAGCAAAACGTTCTTGCTGCAAGAGTGTGGACTGACATTCCAGAGGGGAAAGAAAAACCCAGCAGCGAGGTAAACAAAGGACTGTGGGCATGCGGGTGGGCGCTGCGGGGAAAGCAAAGCCCTAGAGGGTGGAGGGGACCCCTCCCCTGCTCGGCCCTGGCCCAAGGATGTGAAAATCAGCAGGTGGGATCTCAGAGTCTTGGAGCTCCCCAGTACCCCAAAGCCTTCACACCTCTGGGGCTCCTACTAGGGAAAGAGAGGCCCAGGCAGACCCTGGGCTGCACAGGTGACTTCCCGAGGGACCACGCTTCCTGCTCCTGGGTCAGACAACACACGATGGGATGTGTCTGCATCGGAGCTGCTCCTGGGGAGGCAGAATGTCCACCGATATTGCTAAGCAGCTGGGCTCCAGCTCTTGCTTGGCTGCCAGGCTGTGAGGAGACCATGCCATGAGCAGGCAACTGTCTCCAAAAAACAAGAGGCTGTTGGATCAAACTAGAACCAAGACCACTGCCCAGAGCTGAGCTCAGCTCAACCCCGTCAGATCCATGACCGGGTAGACCAGTCATGCGCATGTGATCCCAGTCCACGGGGAGCCCACCCCTGTGTGTGACGTGCATCACCCAGCAATAGCTAACCGATGCACTCACCAACCCGACAGTGCGCTCCCAGCCCTGCTGGCGCAAGAAGATGCAGACCTGCAGGGCTTGCCCTCAGTCCCACTTCCACTTCCAGCTGTGTGAGGGGCAGCTCCGTGGCCTTCCAGATGCACTGAGGTTAAAAGCACCCCTTCACAGAGACCGGCAAGAGCCATGGCAGCACCCACACGCCGGCATCCGCTTGGCACCCTCCCCAAGGTCTGCGAGCATTCAGCACATGGCCTTCTTTCCAGAAAACAGTGCAAAAGATAAATACTCAGGAGCCCCACCTGGGAACTCATGACCTCAGGACTGGTCCAGCTCACCATATGATGAATTCCAGGCTCTTATCAGGTGGTCTACTGCATCTCTTATTCATTCAACAAACAGTCCTGAAACATGAAGAGGGAGGTTGGCGCAAATACAGGCTCGGGTCAGCTCTGATTCCCAGCAGTCTGATCCCCAGCCTCAGGAGAAGCCGATGTGGCTTCTCCTAACAGAACACTCCAACTCAGTCTTCAGGGGACTCAGCCTAATCCCTCTACAGCAATCCTACCCAGAAACACGCGATAAAGAGAAGATGATCGGCTCCCAGCAGAGGGCGCACGGTTTGCTAACAGTGTTTGGTACTTTGCAGAGGTGGGAAAGAAGACTGAGTCCCTTGGAGGTTTGGGGGGGGGTTGTTTATTTGTGTTATTTTAATATGGTAACCTATTTAAGGCTTGGAAAATCAACAGCCAAATGAGATGAATCAGAGACGCTCACTGTGAAGGCCTGGAGCCTGCTCGCAGGGCCATACAGCCTCTTATCCAATGTCATCATGAAAGCTATTTTCGACCTCAGCACAGCATGAGAGGTGGCCTCTGACCTAGGATATGAGTGTTTGGGCAAAATGCATCCCAGAGATGGGGACCTCAGGATGCCTGTGGCCAGCCCCCACCTCGCCGCCGGGGATTCAGAAAGGTACTGGGGGGGGGGGGGGCTGGGGATTGAAGCCAGGGGCATTCCACCTCTGCGCTATACCCCCAGCCCTATTTTTTATTCTTTATTTTGAAACAGGGCCTCACTAAGTAGCTGAGGCTGGCTGGGAACCAGTGATCCTCCTGTCTCAGCCTCCCAAGTTCTGGGATCACAAGCGTGTGTGACCACGCCTGGCTCAGCTCTGCCTTTATTTAGGGTCAACTTACAGCTGTAAAAGGCTCTTACTTCTAACTTGTAGGAGAAACCATTCTGAGCCATCAGTTAGCAACTTGAGTTAGTCCTCTATCGTAAGCTAACTGTGCAACCTCAACAGAGAGTCCATCTGTGAACACGTACCAGTAAAACGAGAAGACCTAGGTAAAGTGTACAGCCGAATGCTAGCTGCTACATGGTGACAGGGGCTTCCCAGGGATGCAACCTGGCCAGGGACAGGCACAATGTCGGGGACCCCCACTTCTCCTTGGGGCACCCACTTTCCCGGGGGCCTCAGTCATCCACAGAGGCTGAGCACACCAGGGTTTCCTTGCCCAGGGCTTGCACAAGCTAGCTGCAGGCTCTCTTTTTTTATTTGTTACGTTTTGTTTTCAAAGTCTAAGAAACTCTAAGTTCCAAATAAATAAAAAATATCTATAGGAAGAGTGTCAAGAATATGGCAGGACATGAGGTAATGTTTGGGATTCAATTTAACAAATTTTAATGAGCCCTGTCTATAGAATGGTCTCAGTATTTCAGGCGACGATGAGATGTGTATGCTGAGCTGGTAAAAGGTGGGGGCAGACGGGAGGCTGAGCAAGGCTGCACCCCTTGAAGAGGGAAAAACAAGACCTCCCCACAATCCCAAGACTGGTGAGTCCCATCTACTGGGGAAGGCAGAAGGGGCTGACATTTAAAGTCAGGCTTCCTGAGTGAGGGGTGGAAGGAGGGTGCCAGAGACGTCCCATAGGCCAAGGCCCCCACTCAGTGGCCTTGTAGCTGTGCTATGCTACTTACCACCAGGATTAATCCTGGAGAATAACCATGGGCAATAGCGATGTGGTAGGAGAATGCAGTTGGTGGGAATAAAAGGCAAGAGACTTAAAAATTAAAGACGAACGACAAGAGCAGAAAGCAAGGTTTCGTGACACTCCCCGGAAAGGCCCCCAAAGCCTTCCTTTAGAAACAGATGGGCTTCCATATGACCAGCTTTCTCCATTTCAAGGAAGCCCTGATTCTGTTCCGATTTCTTAGTTATTTAATGCAAAAGGATAAATGCTCGGGAGTCCCATCGCAGAAGCTCGTTACCTGCAGTGAAACTCTCAGTTCTGTATTTTACATACACTAAATGCATCCTCCACCACCTGCAGCACATAAGAAGTTATTTGCTTTGCACCTATTAATGCTAAGTAGTACACAATTTGCACATTTCAGGGAATTGTGCAAATATTTAGCATCACTGTGAGCAATCTCTATAAGTGCGCCATTAATCTCCAGCTTCTAATTATGACGGGTGGCCAAGGAGGGGTGCCATTCGCAGGGGGCGCCTGGTTTAGAATCCACCTAAATCCAGAAGACGCGCCTCTCCATTACCAAAAAAGCTAATGGACAGCACGGAAAATTATAAAGAGAGCTTTTATTTCCGGAGGGGAACTCCAATTGTTTGTGTGTGTGTTATTGGGAATTAAACCCAGAGGCATTCTACCTGTGAGCTAGAACCCCAGACCGATTTTATTACTTATTTGGAAACAGGGTCTTACTAGGTTGCTGAAAGACTCACTAAATTGTTGGGGCTGGCCTCAAACCTGGGATCCTCCTGTCTCAGCCTCCCAAGTACTAGGATTACAAGTGTGCACCACCACACCCAGCCAGGAACTCCAATTTCTTTGGAGTCTTTTACTCTGCATTTTATAGATTTCTTGGTTCTCATTCAAGACATCAAAAGAGAATTGTATTTCAGCTGAAACATTAAAAATGCTTTTTTTTTTTTTTTTGGTGATATCAGGGATTGAACCCAGGGGCATTCTACCTCCAAGCTACATCCCCAGCCCTATTTTTTATTCTTATTCTTTATTTTGAAACAGGGTCTCACTAAGTTGGAGAGGGCCTCACTAAGTAGCTGAGGCTAGCCTCAAACCCGGATCCTCCTGTCTCAGCCTCCCAAGTACTGGGATTACAAGCATGCGCCACCACACCCAGCTTTAAAAATGCATTTCTAAACTAAACAATGTCCTCGGTATTTACAACGAAATCTCAAAGGCACGTGGCCAAGACATGCTCTAGGTGACAGGGCATGCCTAGCTCTTCATCAGGCATTTGAATGGGGCTTTCTTCCGAGACCCCATGGGCACTCGGTGCCTTAATGGGGAACGTAAATGTATTCAGGTGAACTGGTTTGATGAGCACCTCTCGCCCTTCTGAACAAGGGTCTAGGTCTAAATTCTCTATCGCACACTTGCTCAACTGTTTCTGTTCAATGGGCGCTACCTCCAAGCTACACCCCCAGTCCTATTTTTTACTTTGTATTTTGAAACAGGGTCTTGCTAAGTTGCTGAGGGCTCTGGGTTCAATTCCCAGTTCCACAAAAAGAGGGGGCAGTAGTGGCGACTTCACAAAGCTGTGGAGAGGATCCGGGGGAGCAACTGCAAAAGCCGTCGAGAGCACCGCTCAGGCGCGAGGTGTCTTGGGCAGCCCTCTGGCCTTCGTCATCCATAATGGCATGGGACACATATCAGAAACTGGCAAAGGAGGCTTGAAAATCCCAGGGCATTGTGACTCCCCAAGGACGTCACAGTGTGAAGTGGTGTGGCCTGGCCTCGCTACTCAACCTCCACTGCTAACCCCCGAAACCAGCCATTGATGTCCACCCTGACCGCCCGCCCACGGTCCCGGGCAGGGATGAAGAAGAGCCCCCTAGATCGCTGATCAAACCTCTGCCCCCACACAACTTCTCAGGGGCAACCTTGAGCTGGGACTCTGTCCTCAACATGCTCATTTCTTTCAGGAAATCATAAAGTCACAAGAAAGAAAGAGGGCAAAGATGGGAAGATCCTAGAGCTGCTAGCGAAGATGGCGGAAACCCAACAATTTCCAGTTAACCCAACTTCAAGACTTCATGATGTCTTTCTGGTGCGTATGCACTTTGTTTTTTGAAAAACAGAATAATCCAGGAACAACATTAGTTATAATGTTGGCCGGAGGGCTGCCCGAGACACCTGGTACCTGAGAGGTACTTTCTCGGGGATTCCAAATAGCTCCACCCAATCCTCTCCATGGCTCTGTGAAGCGGCCACTACTGCACCCACACACCCCACTTTTTTGTGGAACTGGGATTGAACCCAGAGGCTCTCGGCAACTTAGCAAGACCCTGTTTCAAAATAAAAAATTAAAAATCAGGCTGGGGGGGTAGCTCGGAGGTAGTGCACGTTGAAAGAAACAATTGAGTTAGTGTATGTTAGAGAATCTAGACTCGTTCTAGAAGGCAAGGAAGGGCAGGAGCTGCTAGTCAAACCAGTTTGTGTGAAAGCAGCCCTAATGGCCATCAGTTTACAAATGAATTCATAAAGCATGGTATGTCCATACAAGGGGACAGTGATGAATTCATAAAGCGTGGTATGTCCATACAAGGGGACAGTGCTCAGCAAAAGGAAAAAGTACTGCTGCTTGCTACGACAGGGGTGAGACTTGAAAACGTCCTGCTAAGTGAGAGAAGTCTGTCCCAAAAGACCGCACCTGTTCTTCACATACAGATCTTCACGCACAGATCCTGTTTACCTGAAGGTGTTCCAACAGGCCAATCCACAGAGACCGAGAGTGAGCACGCGGCTGCCCCATGCTGGGGCCGAGGGAGAGGGAGAGGGAGTGCTGGTGGGCCTGGGCTTTCTTTTTTGGGTGACAAGAATGTTTTGAAGTTGACTGTGGGGATAGACTGTGCCAATCCATGACCGCACCGAAAGCCATGAATTGTGCACTTTCCATGGGGAAACTGCACGGTGTGTGAATTTCATCTCAATAAAGCTGTTACACGAAATAAGGCTCCCAACTCCTTTTCGCACCAGCCTCTTTGGTGTGAATGTTATCAACAGATCTAGAATTTAAGTGGCCTGTCTGGAATGTTTGGCAGACAAATTTTTCTCATGCATTATGCATCGGACTTAGCACAGTGGTAACGGGTGCCTGGAAGAGGCAAGTGATTCCCATCACCCAGGGGTGAGAACCGCAAATTAACAACAGGACGGTTCACTGAAGCAGGTAATGGGCTGGTCGGCACAAACAAGCAATCTTTGTGGGACTGAGTGTGATTATTCATATAGTGTGTTTGCTAATTGTGGCTACTATGAACAGTAGTTTAAGTGCTCTTAAGAACCCTGAAAGTCGGGGGCGTGGTCAGTGGCAACAGGTGGGTAGGCTGAGCGCGGGGCTCCAGCCACACCTGACATGTGGCTGGTGCTGTGTCCCGTGAGCCAGTCCCTGAAGCAGGTGTCCTGTGAGGATGGTTTGCACGTGGGCCTCTGTGTGCCCCTGCTCTGTGTGCACTTGGGCATCGTGGACGGATGTGTCGGAGCACTTCCATGGCTCACCGCCATGCCCTGTTCAGCCGGGTTCATGCTGGTGCACTTCAGCTGGAGAGAAACTGAAGACCATATCTGATGTACCCACCAACGAGGCTGAGTGTGGTGGGCATTGGAGCAGAGGCACACAGTCCGTGGCACTGGAGGGTCTGCGGGCTGGTTTTCCGGATGCCCTCCTCCATGTCAGCCTTGTGGGATCCTCTGTGCAGGAACATCACCTTGGACATGGGTCCTGCAGCAGCCCTTCCCGTGTGGCCAGGATGGGCTGACAGATAGGTGGATGCCCCCTTGCCCTCAGGGCTGGCATGTGCTCTCTGCCCTCAGAGGGACCCAAGGCCACCAGAAGCTCCCGCTGCCCAGGCCAGGCACCCCAAGAGAGGCGAGGGCGGATGCTTCCCAGGCTCTGGAAGAACTGTAGCATCAGGGAGCAGCTGTCACCGGGTGGCCGCGAGCCCTACCCTACACCTTGCTGCCACCACCCCAAGGCCAGCGTGGGGCACCTGCTCTGTGGACGGTGACCCAGGACTATCCAACCCACATGTCCTTTCCTCATGCAGACTCCTGGAGGCCTGGCCAGGTCCAACTGAGTCCCAGAGCTTTGAGATTAGAATCCACCATCGAAAGAAGAAGGCACAAACTAGAAACACGTGGCTGCTTCTACATGCCACGTCCTATAGACCACACCCTGGTTTCCATTTAAGAAAGCATTGAGATTTGGTGTCCAGTGGAGAACGGGCTGCTTCAGAAGGCTTCCTGGGGTGGGCTGTGAGTGGCTGTAAGTTGGGAAGTACAGACCTCTCTGGGAGGGGGGTTTGGGAAGTACAGCCTGCTCTGTGGCACAGTTATGCTAAGTTTCAGACCATCCAGGAAGGGCCATCTCTAGTTGTTTAAGAGTCGCCATATTTTATCTGCATTTGGCCCCATTCAGAAGGGTATGGTGAGTAACCTGAGCTTTTCAGCAGCAGAGAATCTGAGAGGATGAGACCCACCGCCAACTGCCTACTCCTCTTGCATGAGGCACACCCGCCTGGTTGAACCCCTCCAGGGCACCACAGCCCGCTGGCACACCATCCAGAGTGGCCGCAGGGCTGCAATTCCCAGCATGGCCCGCACGCCTCCCACCTCTCTTCATCCACATGCAGCCCATGAGCTGGAAGCCTGGTTGTGCACGGTGTGGACTCATCTCCCCCACAAGAGCAGAACAAGATGACTTCGGCATCCCTACACATGACCCCAAATTCTAGCTCAGCCACCTGCTTGCAGGTGCGATCCTGTGAGCGCAAACATCTTCAGCTGTAAAGAAGAACGGAATCCGGTTCTGCAGAGAAGGTAGATTAACCCAGAAGCCGGCACTCGAGAAACACACGCGTGTGTGGGTAGAGTGGCACCAGTTCCGACAGGCCTCACTTCCCCGGCCGGCTGAAAGGGGACAGGCACTTCCCAGCCCTCCCCAACAGCTATGCCACTGAGGGTCCCCACCGAGGGTCCCAGGCAGCACCAGGCACCGTCCCTGATCCCTGTCCCTGGCACCAAGAACCTACGTGTCTATCGAAGACAGGAACACCTGCGGGTGCAGGACAGTCGCTGCCCTGCCAGGCTCAGCACTGGTTGTCAAATGTCCCATTTCTGGTCTTAAAACCCCGTTCCAAAATCGCTGGTTTATTTCAAGATTTTAAATGTTTCAATACAATCATCTCCCCTTACTTTTCTATAATATATCAGCAAGCATAGAAATGAAGTTACTACAAACAGCTGGTCTAAATTATTCTTCGAGTTTATCTTGGTAAACACCCTCCACGGGTTGCAGAATATGCATATTTTCTATGCTCCCCATTAGGCGGCATAGACATTGTTATGAGTACTGTATAGTATGGTTAAAAATGTTTCCCTTTCATTTCTGAGTCTTTAATTTTATGTTTGAGCTCTGCATAAAAATAGCTTGTAATTGCTTTTTGACAGTAATAAGCCTAAGATTGTGACTCAAAAATTTGAGATATTATGTTCTTTTGTAATTGTATTCAATGAAAACATAGTTCAATATGGGACTTTAGAAAAAACCCCAGCTTATGTGCTTCCTGCTTTCTACTGACACAGGGAAGTTTCAGCGAAAGTTGGAGCAGTGAGAGGGCCAATGGGCGTTCCCTTCATTTTTGGGTTTTTGTTTTTTGTTTTTTGTTTTTTTATGGAACTGGGGATTAAACCCAGGGGCATTCTACCTCTGAGCTACAACCCAGACCTATTTTTATTCTTCATTTTGAAAGAGGGTCTCGCTAAGTTGCAGAGGACCTCACTAAGTAGCTGAGACTGGTCACGAACCTGCGATCCTCCCGTCTCAGCCTCCCAAGTATTGGGATTACAAGCATGCGCCACCACGCCCGGCTTCCCTTCGTTTTTAACAAAGCTCATTTTTAACCAGGAGAAAAGCCATCTTTACACAAGCCACAGTGCTAGCGGGGACACTGAGAGCGTGCGACTGCCCCTCAAACTCACATGAGCTCACAGGCATCTGTGGCGTCCAACTCTGGTTCTGTTTAAAGAACCGACGGTCCCACCAGAGAGTCCTCAAACCCTGCGGAGTGTTATACAAGCAAAGTCAGGTAAGACATGAAGAGCCCCGGGCGTCCAGTGCTTCACAAGCCTGCACTGAGCCGGATTCGTTCTAAGAAATACAGAGAGACTCTGAGGAGTTGAAAATCGGTTACCACATTTTTCAGGGACCTGGAAGTCAGAGACTGTTCTAGAAACATGAGAGAAATCTGTTAATGATTCTCACAAGCATCCAGTCTACATAGACTTTTCACTATTCTTCCATTTTCCTCCTGGTGAATCAGTCACTGCGGGCGTGGGGTGCTTATGGACTCTGCGCTCGGTGCCTTTGCAGAAAGGTTCCACTCAGGCTGAGTCAGTCACTAGAATATAACCATCCTGGTGAGACGGCTCCTCGGCCACCAGTGCCACATCACACGTTCCCGGCCTATAATCCCGAGCCTGGGCTCTCTCTGTGGGCCTCAGCTTCCACGGCAACACTAAAATTGCAGGGCCGGCGTCTTGAACACTGCTCCATTAAGTGGTTCCCTCCTCCTTTCTCTATAGACATTTTTGGCTCCTACCATCTGCAAAGCCAAAGACCCCTCAGCTCTAGAATCAGACGGGAGTGTCGTCTCTCCCATCAGGTTCTCTAGGAATGGCGTTTGGGGCCCCGCACAGCTCCCTGCCCTGTGTCCACACAGGGTCAAGGATAAAGTCCAGTGCACTGCAGAGAGCCGTGCAGGAGGAAGCGGGTGCGTGGTCCTGCCCAGCTGACCCCAAGGCAGCGTTTCCTCTAAAGCCGTCAACAGTATGACTCTGCAGGTGCTCAGAGTTTGCCTGAGACTTTATTTTTTAGACACAAGAAAACTCTTTTACTAAAGGGTTACAGTTATGAACAGTTTTGAATTGTAATAGCCACCTCCCCTGTACTCGTGAGTCTGTTGCAGCGGTGTGCACCTGGGCCGCACCTGCCTCCAGCGCTGTCTGGGGCTGTGGCAGTACTGGGCTTATGAGTGGAGACAGGTGGGCAGCCGCTTGAAGCACCGGGCTGCTTGTGGAGCACAGGATCACTCTAGAAGTTTCTAAACACTAATACAGACACTCACCTCCCTCTCTTAGAAAGTTCGGTAGGAAGCATGGCTGCAACTGGCACGCGTCTCATATGCTCACGCTCCTGTGGAGGTCAGAAGATGTGGGGGCTGCAGATCTGACTCCGCGTTCCTGCGGCGTGTTGTTCTCCCTGCCATGGAGACATTGCCGCAATTTAACCTCCAGCAAAGTGTTACCAAAGCCTCAGCTGTTGCAAATGAAACGGTGCAGCTCCTTGGGTGCCAGAAGCTGAAGGGTGGGCGTCGTGCCACAGGTCATTCTTATTATCTGCTCAACACTCCTCCAGAAGAGGTTCGGTCCTCCAGCACTGGCAGCCGTTGTGAAGAATGCCCCTCCCCTGCCCAGCTTCGGGTCACGTGATCTGGAAGGTGCCTTTCCCAGCACCTGCGCACCTGGCCGGGTGCACTTCCTTGCTTCTCAACTCTAGATTCCTGATTTCAGGTATTAGAAACACTTAAGATTTGCTTTCTTTCTTTTTTTTTTTTTTTTTTTTTGCGGTACCAGGGATTGAACGCAGGGGCGTTCTACCTCCGCGCTATGCCCCCAGCCCTATTTTTTATACTTTATTTTGAAACCGGCTCTCACGAAGTTGCGGAGGGCCTCACTAAGTACAGAGAGAGAGAGAGAGAGAGAGAGAGAGAGACAGGGAAAGAGAGAGAAAGAGAGCTGAGGCTGGCCGCGAACCCGGATCCTCCGGTCTCCGCCTCCCAAAGTACTGGGATTACAAGCGTGCACCACCACGCCCGGCTTAAGATTTGCTTTCTTAGTCCATTTGTGCTGCTATAACGAAATGCTTGTGATTGGGTAATCTATAACAAACAGAAATTAATGTCCCATTGCTCTGGAGCCTGGGAAGAGGACCCTCAAGGGGCCGGCAGGTCTGGTGTCTGGGGAGAGCAGGGTCCTCCCGAGGGGAGGCACAGTGCTGTCACAGGGCAGAGGCGGAAGGGAGAGCTAGTAGAAGCCTCCCTTCCTGGGGCCTTCCTCCTTCCTCCTTCCTTGAGGGAGGAGTCCTCCAGGCCTAATCACCTCTTAAAGGCCCCACACATCACATTACGCAACACCTGGATTTCACAGGGACACCCTCAACCTGTAGCAGCTGATCATGAATGAATCCATAGGTATGGACATACGTAGGTCCATATGTATGGAGCGCTCTGCACTAAGGAACAGATGAAAAAGACAGGCGCCAGCACTGGCTGCAGGACACTTCCATTCCAGTGAGTCGGAACATCCCTGAACAGTGCACAGCCAGAGGGGAGCCCCAGGGACAGGAGCGGATTGAGGGGGCATGGGGAGGGGCCAGTGGTCAGCAGAGCCAAGCCAGCCCTGGCACCCATTCTCCAGGGACCCACTGACCTCCGGCTGAAGGCGACAGGTTCTGCAAGGCCGGCCCTCCTGCCTGCCTGCCCACCTGCTGGCCTTCTCTGCAGAGCACAGGCTACACCTGTGTGGTTCCTACCAAGGGCTGTTGCCAAGACCCACCTGGGAGCACCCTGGAGTCAACCTCTCCTCTGTCACATCAACCCAGGCCCAGCCCATCCTGTCACCACTGGGACACCATGCCTGCCCTGCTCTCCAGCCCGCCCCTGCCACCTGCACGCTGCAGGGTCTGCAGCAGCCGTCCTCACACTCCTGCACCCCCGATTCACCTGCCAGGCCTGTAGAAGGTTCTAGACTGAGCCATTCAAGTCGCTTGCCCAACTTGGAAATCTCACACGGTTCTTCTTGTACTCAAGAGAAGCCCAAGTGGGTGGCAAGGGACCAGCTGCCTCTCTGCAGGCCACACCCTCGGCCGCCACAAACCCAGGATTCCAGTCGTGAACCCACCCCCAGGGCTCACCTGTGATGGACTCCAGGGTCCGACTGTTGTGAGTGGACTCTGACCCAAGGTGCTCTTCTTGGAGGAAGAAGATATTATTATTAATCGTGTGTTTCTCCCTGCTCTTCCTTGCTGTCCCGAGCTGTGAGTGTCAATGCTCGCTCGCAGGAGGCCCCTCTGCCCCGTGCTGGGCAGTGCCCTTCCACACCGTCCTGTCCCCATGCGGCTGTCCTGGTGCTTCTCACACAGGTCCTTATTAATGTGGGAAGCTCGGGCGATGGGTCAGATGGGTCAGATGGACCCAGAGCTCAGCCCTGGGTCCAAGCTCCAGGCATTAACCTTTGCCAGAAGAGCGGCTGGGACAAGAGGGGCGGCCCCCATGCACCCCTGCTTCCCCATCCTGGGTCAGGTTGGGCACTGCCACTGTCTGCAGTACAATTGCTGGCACACTGACCCGACCTTGAAGTCCTGTAGCCATGTCTCACTCTCTACTGTGAGGAGGGGAAGCAGGAAAGGCCAGAGCCCTCGGCCAGCCTCCAGGTCCTCGGGGCAGGGTGGCCAGCCACACCCCGAGCTGCGCAGCGTGCCCCCGAGCTCCCAGTGCCGCTGCGTGCCAGCTAGCTCTCCATCACCCCAGCGCTGCCAAACCTGAGTCAGAATCCGACCTTGAGCCTCCATGAGCACCAGTCTGCGGTCAGACCCGGAGGAGCTTCTGCCGAGACACAAAACCTGGAGAAGCTTCCGTGGTGCGTAGGCCATGTGGTGAGAATCTCCTTGGTAGAGTGGCCTTGCAGGCAGAGGGTTGGGAGAGGGCTTTGTGTACCCTTCCTCCCTCCCTCTCTCCCCTCCTTCCTCTCTCCCTCTCCTTTCTTCCTCCCTTCCTTCCTCCCTCCCTCTCTCCCTCTCCCATTCTTTTCTTCTTCCCTCTCTCCCTTCCTTCCTTCCATCTTTCCTCCCTCCTCCCTCTCTCCCTCCCTCCCTTCATTCCTTTCTTCCTTTCTTCCTTCCATCTTTCCTCCCTCTTCCCTCTCTCCCTCCCTCCTGTCCTTCCTCTTCCTTTCTTCCTTCTATCCTTTCTCCCTCTCTCCCTCTCTCCCTTTCTTCTTCCCTCCCCCCTCCTTTCCTTTCTTCCTTTCTCCCTTCCTTCCTTTCTCTTCTTTGTCTCTTTTGTTTTTAAACAGAGGGCACCATAAAGAGCAACAACATCTCCAAGTGAAAGCCCCGTTGACCTGTGTCCTCTGTGCTCAGCCCATCTATCTGACCCAGTCGTCCCACAAGAACTGGTGAGATTTAAATCTGGGGTCCAAATTACTAGAAACTAAAAGGAAGAATTCCTCTTTCTTTTTTGTGCACTTCCAAACCCATCATATGAAATGAATGGAACTATGCAAGTCGCAAAAGAAAGGCATTGACCCAGTTAGAGTCTCCAAGTTCCTGCCTTGGATGTGCAGGTTTGGGGGTGCTTTTTTTCACTTCTGTAAAGGTGTGTGTGTGCGTGTGTGTGTGTGTGTGTGTGTGCATTTTCTTTGGGGGTTTAAAGAAGGGCAACGAAAATCACCTCCCCTAGCATTAAAACCAGTTCCTTCAGGATGAAGGAGCGCCCCCTCGCTGTGCCTCTCCTTGTTTCTGTACTTGCAAATACACACCCGAAGGAGCAAAGACTCCGGATACTGCCTGGGACTCCAAAGCAAATCCAACCCCAACCCGGAGCCACAGGAGTTGAAAGAAGACACGGTGTCACCTTTCTGACAGCCCTCCTGGCCACCGCAGTGGGGTCCTCATGGAAAAGATTGACTTCGCTAGCTGGCTAAGGGCAACATCGTGAGGAAGCTGCCTCTGTAGCCAAAGCGGAGTCCACCACAGAGCAGCCATTAAGTAGCTGAGGCTGGCCGCGAACCCAGATCCTCCAGTTTCAGCCTCCCAAGTACTGGGATTACAAGCGTGTGCCACCATGCCCGGCTTAGAGAACAGCCATTAAAACGCTGCCTCTGCCACTTCCCCAGGAGGCAGAAACAGACGGGCCTTATTCATTCTCCAGAGTATGCACAAACTAAACCCTGGGAGTGATAAAGAAACACGAGACATGTTTCTGGGGTGAAGGAGACACACGAAGGCTCAGGGACAAACCCTTTCCTTCCCCACACCCCAGGGGAGCAGGTCAGCGGTCAGGTTCCCGTCACTGCGACTGTATCCAAGAGAATCGGCTTATATAGAGAAAGGCTGACCCAGGGCCTCCCGGGTTCCACCACCTCCAGACAGCGCCTCACGGGTCCACGCCTGTAACAGGGGGCTCGGGGGAGGCCACTGAGCATGCCAGGCTTACCACGGAGCTTCACGGTCTACAGAGGAAAGATGGGGACAGGAAGGGACAGACAGCATGTGACATGAAATGCCAGGATAATTCAGACGGTGAGGCACAAAGCAAAAGATTGCAATACAGAAGTCCAACTCAGAAAGGGGTGATGGGATCTGAGAAGACCGAATAGAAACACTGTTAAACATCAACTGTGTGTTGGAGACTGCCTGTGGCAGGAAAGAGGAGGCTCTCAGGAGGCCGGGCAGTGAGGAGGCTGCAGTGAGGAGGCTGGGCAGTGAGGAGGCCGGCCCATCTGTGTGGTCACTCAGCACCAGCCTCGAGGAGAAGCAATGTCTTGTCATCTTCCAATCTCCATTTCAATGATGACTGGAGATGGTCATGCCATTTGAGAAGGAACCTGCGGACAGAAAACCAAAGCTTAGCAGACTCACCTGGATGTCAGATTGCTATCAAAAACTTGAGAGGGAACATGAATGGATTAGTGGAGAGTAGTAACTAGGACAGTCCTGTTACCCCCTAGGTGACTATTGCAGAAACCCTGCCCTAGGGGAGGGCCTGGGAGCTGTCCCCAGAACTTCATGACGCCCAGAGGGCAAGATGAGACACCAAATTGGCCCCAAATATCAGAAACCTTTCCCTGAGAAAGGCTATTTGTCTGTTTAATTATCTTTCAGGGAAAAGAAAGAAGTGCCGGCGTCCGCAGAGTCTTGAAACGAGGCTAAATAGAATACTAAAAATATACTCTGGGAGACTCGGTATTTACACCGGGGGATGGACTCAATTACCTGCCCGTCCTTTCCATCTCTAACATCTCTTCCGTTATTCTGTGATGCGAACCTCTCTCCCTCCTGCAGTTCCGGGACACCCCACGCTCACCTACCAAGAATGGCACATTGTGCTTAAGGACACAAAATAGTGGGTCCAGGAGGCCACCCCACTTGAAGGAAAGGCTTTCTTCTACCTGCCCCTTCATTTTAGCACCTGATGTCCCCTCTCAGGTGTTTCCATGTAGGGTGAAAATAAAATATCCCATGAGTAGCTCTGTAGTCGACCTACAATTAGGCATTCAGGTTATGTGGGACTCAAAACTTAGCACAAATTCTCATCTGTTCTTTTTAAATTTCCCTTATTCCTGCCACATCATTGAGATTTTTCTAGACTCTTGGGCTTTTGGGGATAGTAAACTAAGCTTAAAAGATACATTGTATACTAAAAAGGAACTGAAAGACCTTTTGGTAATGTGCACCAATGTTTCAAAATCTTCACATCTCTTAATTGAAATTTAAGAACTTAAAGTTTAAGTGTCTTCTGATACAGTGTTTCAGGAATGTGGATTTTGCTCTAAAGTGGAGGTTTCTCGCCCTACAATGTAGGGGAGTCTCTGAGGCTGGAGGATGGAAGAAGACCCCTGCCTGCTCTCCCAGCGTGCTGGGCCCTGGTTAGACAAGGACAGTGCACAGATGCAAGGAGACTGTCCCTGCTGGTATTGGTGGCTCCTCCACAGAGTGGCCCTTGAGGTCAGTCCAACAGAAATGAACAACTGCCCCCAACTCCTTGCATGTGCTCAGCTATCTGTGGGACACTCATCTGACTCCAGCCTGCCCTCAGGTGGGCATCCCAGTCACTCTGTTCCCCAGGGACAACACGCAGAGCCATGGAACGGCCATGGAAGGGGGGTCTGAGCCTCCTGCTCTGCTTCCACGAGCTGTGAGCCACCGCTGTCTGTCCGCATGCTTCTTACTCTCTCCCACCCCATGCACACTGTGCACATCAGGGTTATTTGCTGAGTTGAGTGGGTCGCTACCCCCATAGCAAGAGAGGCTAGATCTTCTAAGGGGGCAGTCCCCATGGGCTGAGGATGGACCCTGGGCCCGCCTGGGACACACACGGGACAGAAGGATGTCAAGAGACTCATGGTGCCCTCACTCCTGTGCAAGCCTGAGGTAGTTCCTGAGTCGGGGAAGTGTCAGAAGCCTGGTGGAATGGAATGAACCCACCCAGGCCCCTCCCTTGACCGTGGGTGGACACCAGCGCTGCCCGAGGACAGTTTCAGGCTGTGCAGGAGAGTACTGAGGGCAGCAGGTGCCCTTGGGCCCCTCATCCCCACCTCCTCTTGCCACGCGCCCTCGGCAACCACATCACAGCGACTGCCCCTGGGGAAACCAGTGCAGGGCTGAGGTCCCAGCCACAGATGCACCCAGACTGCGACACGAGAGGCTCCCATGCTGGCCCTTCCCCCAGATTCTCCTGGGGGAGGACTCTGTCTTTTTCCACTTTCCACATCAGTCTCTAATCCCCAGAGCCCAAAAGATGAGTTTGCAGGGGAAAATGAGAGGGTATCCAAGACACTCCAGGACGGTGGGGAAAAAAAGAGAGTGATCAACAACACAAAACCTGCATGAGTAGCGCGGAAGTAGGGGAACCAGCGAATGAGGATTAAAATAAGCCCAGCCATTCCCTTCAAGAGCCCTGGAAGGAAACTGGAAAGACGGAAGGAGCAGGTCGACTTGAGACCTGGGAACCCGGCTGTGAACCATTCATGTGGGGAAAGGACTCCGTGAGCAGTTAGCAGAGTGGGTACATCCAAAGAAGGAAATGGGGAGAAAGAACTGGGCCAAAGCTATTAGAAATAAATGTCCACAGTGTCCTAAGAAAAGACAGGTGCTCGAAAATGACTCAGCAAGGTGATTTTACTTTTTGCAAAAAGGGTCTCGCCACCAGGGAAGCCAGGTATGCAAGTACCCTGGACTAGAAGCCCACCCTGTTTTTATATTCCCAAGGCAAATCTCTGCCCCGTCCTGCTATCGGTAGGAGCATGGTTTCACACTCTTAATGCTGCTGTTGGCTAATTCATCTAGAACAGAATGCTGGGGGTGGGGTTGGCATTTGTGATTCTCGGGAGATGGAACTCACAAACAGGACCTTATATCAGGTTCCAAAATGATAGTTACTTAAATTAAGCTGATCCTTTGATAGAAAAGACTTAATTATATTCTCACAAAGCTGTCGGAAAATGGTAAGAAGTATGAAGTATGAGGATGGAAGACATGGGTGGAAGGGAGGTGTCCCTTAACTCCAGCACAGATTGAAGAAGCACCCGCCCAGCATATCCCAGAGGGGAAGACACAGTCCCCACATGGAGACGTGTGAGAGTGAGCTAGAGCAGCTGTCACATGAAATGAAACTGCTATCCAAAGGGTCTCCTGTAGAAGACCCAGGGAAAACAGCCAGGAGTCTCCATCCCCACTCCGGCCCCTGCAGACCTGCAACCTTCATGCATCATGACCCTACGTGGCTGGCAGGGACAGAGAGGGACTGTGAGGCCATCTCTGCCAGACGTAAAAGAAATAAAGTAGAAATAAAGTCAAGAAGTAGATGCAAATCTGTCTAAAGTATGTTTATGAAACAGGAAAACAATCCTACTTTAACATTACCTTTGAAATTAAAGTTTCCAGAGCCTTACGATGAAATTTATGTCAAATTAATTTCTGGGGTTCAATGAAGCTTAAAATGAATCCATAATGAGGTGCATTTAAGAGGTGCGTGTGGGGGTTCAGGGGGACTGATCAGAGAGGTCCCTTCCTGCCATTAGCTCTAATACCATGATTATGACAAACCCATAATCTAAGAAATGATATGCTTTTACAATTACTGTACGTGCAGCTGGTGACCAAATGGAAGTTGAATATCGCTACATTATTATCATCATTATTATTATTAGTTAATAACACTATATCCCGAGAGATATAATGAAGAGATGGTTCCTGTGTTGGAGACCTATATTTTAATTTAGACATACTTACAATTCCAGTATAACACATACAACCTGAGAAAACAATTGTCTCCAAGTGCAAGATTGCCTGAAAATATGAGTTTATGGTTCCTGAAAATTTCCTCCTCCTTCCAACTGCCTATGGAGGAGGAGGAGTAATTTTTAATATATAATATTAAATATTATAATATTTAATATATAATGTTAATGATATAATATTTAATATATAAAGTATTTTTCCATTCTTTACATGCAAATATTAACACCCTTAAAAGTATATCTTAAATAAACTTTGTTTCAGCCAGACATGTGGTACACGCTTGTAATCCCAGTTCTTGGGAGGCTGAGACAGGAGGATCGCAGGTTCGCAGCCAGCCTCAGCTACTTAGTGAGACCTCCACAACTTAGTGAGATCCTGTTTCAAAATAAAGAATAAAAAATAGGGCTGGGGGTGTTGTTCAGAGGCAGAATGCCCCTGGGTTCAATCCCCAGTTCCGCAAAAGATAGAAAGAAGGAAGGAAAGAAAGAAGAAAGGAGAAAGGAAGGAAGGAAGGAAGGAAGGAAGGAAGGAAAGAAGGATCTTCAGCAAAAATAAATGTGGAGTAAACATGCTGAAAAAGGTGAGCAATTTCTTACTCCACTTACCACCCAGTGGGCACCTTCATTTCATGATTATTACATTTGGGCTGAAAACCTAAACACAGGACATAGTGTCAAATCACAGATTCCTACAGAGATAAATAAGATTTCTATTCTTACGTATTCTACCTTCCTAAGCAACCCACATTCAAGAAACAATCAACAGCATTTGTGACGTAAACATGATCTGCCCATTTCGTCCCTTCGCCATTTGCAAAAATGTCAAATAAAGACAATTCCAAACTCCCATGGACAGAGAGAACAGGAACCACAGGCTGTGAGTTGCTGCATAGAATGAACCCTCCCCACGGAATATTCTGGAGAACACTGCACACTGTACAAGGGGACAATGACCAGAACTGAGCTGTGCAACACAAGTGTTTGTTGCGTGGCTACTTTGGAGATATGGATGGAAAACATGCACCCAGCCAGAAACCCAATATCGTCGCTGTGCAGAACGCGATCCGCGTCCCCGTGGCTTAGGGAGAGCGCCATCAGCGAGCACTGGGTATTCTGTTAATCACATAGATACTGTGGTGTTATTTGTATAGATGTTGGAAGTATAGATTCAATGCAATCATATAAATAATAAAGATAATTAGATAACTATCTAGGCATGGATAATTCACAAGGCAGACGTGAATCTGGAAAGTGGTCATGTATCCTTGTCTTGCCTGCTGGGAGAGCGCATCACTCCCACGGGGTCCCTCGGTCCCTCCCCACCTGGCGCTGTGAGCATAGCCCTCCCACGCCCTGCCTTCCCACTGGACTTCCTCTCCTGGCAATATTTTCTTTTCTTTTATTGTGTTTTGTTCCTTCACCTACAACCTCTAATCCTTCTTGGAATGAGTTGATATAAATAAACATACAAGGAGCTGAATACATTTTTAAGCACTTATGATTTTATCTTTACCATGTACTTAAAACCTGCTGGACCACTGCATTCTTTCTAACTAGATGAGCCAAATCTTTGTGTCAGACCTCAAGATATGCAGAATCTAAGTGAATCACTACTTAGTTAGATGTCTGTAGAGCTTAATACCCCTCACGTCATCAGTTGCTCCATGGGTTCTTCATAAAACTCCCCTTGCTTGTGTCCACGGGTGACATTCCTACTGCCAGGAGTTCCTGAACACACACAGGCCTCGCCAAGAAGGCTAGCCAACACAATGGGAAAGAGCTACTCGGTTTCAAAAAACGATGGGTCCCTTACATATCCTCAGTTAAAACGTCATTATTTCTAGGAACCAGAACATGACACTGGAAAATAAGCCACAGCCAAGTGAAATGTAACACCCACGAGATCTGCAAGCCAGCATCAAATATTTACAGCTGCTAGTTGCCAGGGGTGCACTGCCTGGAGAGCTGTGCTGCCCCTGAGCCCCTGGACACAAGTACTGCCCAGTCCAGCAAGTACTGCCCAGCCCAGAACTGCCCCAGTCCAGCAAGTACTGCCCAGCGCAGAACTGCCCCAGTCCACCTGGGACTGCCCAGCCCAAAACTGCCCCAGTCCACCTGGGACTGCCCAGTCCAAAACTGCCCCAGTCTACCTGGTACTGCCCAGCCCAGAAACTGCTCTAGTTTACCTAGTACTGCCCCTGGCCTCCTGGTACTTCCCAGACCCTCCTGGTACTGCCCCTGGCCTTCTGGTACTGCCTAGACCCTCCTGGTTCTTCTTCTACCCCTCCTGATGCTGCTCCAAGCCTCCTGATGCTGCTCCAAGTCTCCTGGTACTGCCCCAGGCTTCCTAGGGCCCAGCGGGGCTAAGAACTGGTACAGAGGAAAACTTCATTTTCCATGGCTGACTGCTGGGGTAAAGACTGATACTTGCTAAAATTTTTAAAACAAAAAGCAGTGAAATTATGTTTCCAACGCAACCGCACAATTATAAAAGATAAAAACAGAAAAAAAAAACTGGTCAGAAAGACATAATTTACCGTGGTTCCTGATTGGGGGTTTTTCAGCCAGTGTTGGAAGCAGCCACAGCTGCCCTCCTTTAAAATTCTTTCTCCCCACTCACTGGAAGGGGGAAGTATGGGGCAGAGCGATGCTTTCCTGGGAGCAGGGACTGCAGACACTGCACCTGCCCTGCCTCTGAGGACACAGGACAGCCCTGCAGGTTCCCGAGACACCCGTCAGCTCACGCCAATCAGGAGACAGCTCAGAGAGACAGACTCATCCTCTAACAGAGACCTAGGTGCCCATGAAGGCTGTTGTGGTTTCCAGAATTCTTTCATGGAAGATCCCCCAACTGTGGCTCTGGGAGGCAGGTCTTGACGTTCAAAATGACGTTCCGTTGGTCCTGAGCCCTCTGGTCTACGGCAGCATCTCAGAGCAAGTCAACACATCGGTGCCAGTGGCCCCCACGAAACACACAGAACAGAGACAGGCCTGGAGGGGAAAGAGGAGAGGCGCCTGGGGCGCTGACCACAGTGGACCGTCCTGCAAGGCCGCCCTGCCAGCATCCACAGGTGGAATTCCAGGGCAGTGTGCCGGGCCCGTCTCTAGGATTTCATTTCTACTTTCCACACCAAAGCACTCCTCTCCATCCTAGAGCCACAGGGATGAGGGTCTCTGCCCGCTGTGGCCTGCACCTCAGACCCACACATGTCCAGGCCACGAGTGCCCCTCGCCGTGGGGCTACGCTGGCTCCCTTACCAACACCCAGGCACAGGCCTTTCAAGGCCTATGGAGATCTGAATTCCTCCTTTCCCTGAACCGGAGCTCTTAGTCTGGAGCCCATGGTCTAGGACTGAGGGGACCTTTGACTGTGCCCAGTGTGTGCCGTGGAGGGGCCTCTCAGCTCTCCCTGTTGGAGAGAGGCACCAGGAGGCAGTTTGCTGGGCACGCCTGGGGCACACCGTGTCTGGCTGCTCCCGGCCTGTGGTGGCATGGCGGGCTCCAGAAGTGGCCACCTTGCCTGAGTGGTGTCTCTGCACCCCAGCTCCCCCTGTCCCCAGGCTCCTCTCCTCCTTGTCCTCCTCCTTCCATCTCTCCTCCACAGGTTGGGCCTCCACATGGGCAGGAGCCTTCCCTGCCCACCCCACACCCCTTTCTCCTTCACTTTTACAACTACCCCCCATGAAGTTTTTGGTGTCTAATTTCATTTTGGTATCTTCATCCCAGATGACCAGAATGACATAAATTGGAGAAAAGTCACCTTCATCCTCATGAACCTCAAACTGAGGTTTCAAATGCCCTTTGACTAGGAAAGTATGTCCTGCCACGGTGGTACAGGTGGGGCCTGTGACTGCACTCGGAGGGAAATCTCAGAGCTTTCCAGCACCTGTTCTGCACCAGCACCTGCTGCTGAGAACCTGTACCACTGTGCGCTCAGCACCTCCCCCAAAACCACCACTGTGTGCTCAGCACCCTCCATAAAACACCACTGTGTGCTCAGCACCCCCCAAAACTGTCCATAGACACAGACCCGCTGCTGGACCGTGTTATTTATTACACATCTCTCAAGCTCACATAGTGCTATGTCAACTTTTTTAGTATTTTGATGACTGTTTTCAATATAATTCCTTTCCTTTGAAGTTCAGCCCATTTTACTCTGTGCATTCTAAAGCCTTCTTCTGAGAGAGGATTCACGGGCTTCTCCAAAGACCTCCGCAGCGCGAAGGAGGCCAACAACCTGCCTGCCAGCCACCACGTGCTCACCCGGCTCCACAGAGACCGCCTGGCCTGGAGGTAAAATGTTTAAACTAGGGAAATGGCGGGAAGTCAAGAGTGGTTCATCTTCTTTATTCTTCCAGAGTTGGGCCCAGTTACTAAGGCACATGGCACTCCCACTGCCGGGCCCGCTCTCCTCCGAGCTGGGGGACCGCAGGCCCCTTCCTGCTGGCACTCAACGTCCCTCCAGGTGTGTCTCCTGCCAGCCAGCCTCTGCCAGCCTCCCAGACGTGACCACCAGCCGTGCGGACAGGCAGGGCTCTGCTCCCTGTAAACCTGCCAAGCTCGCTAGGGCATCATTTTTCAACTCACAGAAGCCTTTGCGTTTTCCTCCCTCGAGTTTGCCAGAATTCCACGGCAGAGGAAAACCTGAGCTCCTATCAGAGGGCCCCGAGAGACGCGCCGCTGCGTCTTGTTTCCTGGCTGGCTTTCCTGTCCTGGCTGCCGCACCTGGGCTCCGGCACATCCCTCACATTTGACCAGCGGTGCTCACAGGAGACCTGTCCTCCTTCCAGCAGCACTGGCACATGGCCCTGTCGGAGGGCACTGGCTTTAAGAGCCACTCCAGGCAAAACCCCGGGGGTTGCAAGCTCCTGCAGATGTGCCAAGCACACAGCCGTGCTCACCTCCTCCTCGCTCAGCGCAACAGCGTGTGCTCCTAGCCTGCAGTCGGCGCAGCCGGGTTCATCCTGCGGCCCTCGTCTGTGCCAGCTGCGCTCCCTGCCTCGGCATGGGCACTCCAGGTAGCCACCTGCAGCCGCTTTGTCATCGGGTCTGCTCCTGACACCACGCCTTGGAATTGTTCCTCAGTGCTGAGCAGCACACAGCAGCGAGCGGGCTGCTGCGAGCCCAGGCAGCCTCGCAGTTGGAAAGCCAGCATTTGTTCTCTTTCATTGGACATTTCTAAGCTAATATGTGCAGAACACTAGCTGTACCTGCAGAACAGCTACAGAACCAACCCATCTGTTTAAGAGCTCAAGCGTGAGGCTGCTGTGCGCAGAATTAGCACCCAGAACTGACACTGCGTTATGGTGACTCATGCACCTGTCCTGATTGTGAATTGAAAACGAGAAGCAAGATGTGGCAGGAAGGGGCAGGCTTCTGGACGAGGTGTGTGGGAGCAGCCTCCCCACGCGTAGCGCCCCACCTTAGGGTCTACACACAGAGAGCTAGAAAGTGCATACTGAGGATGAAGCTGCTCTGGTCTCAGGGCAGGACAGGTGCGTGAAGGATAGTGACGACCTTCGACCACCATTAAGGCCATCGCAGAATTCTTTTCCTTGGCCCTGAAACAAGTGCAGAGCTGTGCTCTCCATGACCACGGGACCTCAGGACTTGAGTGGCAGCTCGGGCACGGCCCCCAAACCTTCCAGCCACACTGCTTGGTGACCACCTAACCGACTCGGGTCTGCACTGGCAGCAGCAAGATTCAGCTGAGGCACAAAGTCACCCACTGGCCGCACGCCCGCTGGCCAGGAGGGCATGCTGAGAACCTCAGCGGTCAGCCTGAACCGCCGGCTCTAAAGGTGAACCAGGGCCAGCGGGGATCCTTCATGCTTCTGAGTCTCATTCCGCCTTGCCAAGCGGGTAATGTTTCTGGCACTATAGGGTGTCAGAGTCTTCAGGGAAATGGCACTTCAGGTGTCTGAGCAAGCAGCCCTCAGCACAAGGAGCATGTGTGGCCAGTTCGGAGCAGTGGGCACCTGAGCCCCACTCAGCCCACGCGTGCGCACTCTGACTCTTCTGTCATCCCTCGGTCTGAGAGAGAGATGGATAGTAGGTGGATGGGTCAATGACTGATTGATTATAGATAATTTATAGTTAGATAATATATACACAGATGATAAACAGATGATGGATAGATGATAAAGGAATAGGTAGATGTATGAAAGGTGATAAATGGACGGATGGATGGAGTATAGACAGATGAAAGTTGGATGATTGATAGATGAGAAATGGATATATGAATAAATAAATGATAGACACAAATAGGTGACATGTTCAATGATGTGTTGACAGACAGATGGCAAACATCACTTTTTATTTCGAGCATTCAGAGGCACGTTGCTCACCAGCCTGTGACATGTGGCCAAAGCCTTCTCTACACAACGGGTCATTTCAAGGCCACCATTTGCACAAACCACAGTCAAACTGGACTTCCTGCGATTCTTACTTTTTGTTTCTTTTCAAGTGGAGGAAGAATTTAAAGACACATCCAAAGCCATAGAAAGCATCTAAACTCTTAGGATTTTTAAACCTTTTGTAGTCACCTCACCCAACCTGATACAACAGGAATTATTTTTACCAATTTACTTCTTTTGTGTGTGTGTGGTACGGGGGATGGAACCCAGGGGCATTCTACCTTTTTTTTTTA
>PVJS01015667.1:0-38570 GCA_004027185.1 Glis glis | reverse complement strand
AACATTGTGAGAGCAAAATCCATGAGGAACTTGGAAGATCTTGGGACGTACAATACAAAGCAGGGGGATTAACTTTAGATAGAAACATGAATATATGTCCACGGTAGCAGGAGGGGAGGAGAGATTGAGCTATATACTGCTTGGTTTGTAGACATGTGGGTGGTATCAATTTTTTAGGAGTCTTCTTCTGATGCCGTCTGTTTTCTGAACGATACAGAAAGTAAAGTTATTGCCGGAAAGTGAACATGAGGCAACTTGGGTGTGAAGAAGAAGAAAGAGGTATAAAACAATTATTTTGGGTGTAGCATACTGGATAGATTAGGATCATAGAGCTTATTGCTTATCAGCATTAGGAGAAACAAAATGCTCATGGCCATAAATTTATAGAAAAATCAGTCAGGGTGGTTGTAGGTTTTTCTTCAATCACATTCACATAGGCCTGAACTATTGGTTTGATCAAGCAAGAATGAAGAAGAGGGAGAGTATCCAATAAGTGGAGAATATATACAGAATATATACAAAGGAGAGACCATACAATTTAAACTGGTCAAAGAGAGGATTGCTATCAAGAGTAAGAGGCAGTATATTAAAAGTCTCTGTGTAGTTAAAAGAGCCAGAGAGCTTGAATATTAAAAGGTGAAAGCTCAAAGAGAAGAGATAATGATTGAAGAGTAGGATTTATACAGTTGAGATCATGAATAGGTTGTAAGTATTAATAATCACAAGGTTAAGGGTATGACTTTTAAAGGATATGGCTGATGTGGAGTAGAAGTCATTGAGTGAACAGTATTCATAAAAATCCAATGTGTTGGAAGGACCATATCTGTCTATGTTGAAATTGACATGATATAAGACTAGAGTGGTATTGGAGAAATCAGGAAAAATAAACTTAAGGTCAAAGATATCAGCAAAAATGAAGGATGATGGGTGATACCATGCAATGATTCAATAGAGGAGTTTTAGGCAAGAAGAAAGGTCAATAATCTAAAAGTAGCAAAGAGAAATAAGAAAGTATCCATGTCACTTCCAAATCCGATGGCATAAGGGTAGGAGAAAGATCAGTGACCCCTTGAGAAGACTATAGGAAAGTAATTCTTTTAACAGATGTTCATGCTTCATTAGAGCAAAATGATAAATGAAATATTAAAAGCAAAGATCAACCATAGAGAGGACATTGCTGGCAAGAATTTGTGGATTCCAGAATGTTGGTGGCCATCCTGCAGCACACCTGAGGGGGAAAGAATGATGCAGACCCAGAGCAGACTGAGAGGGGACCTCACTCTTTGGTAAAGAGGGCTCCTCCAATTCCATTTGTTGCATTCTTGGAATCAGGCCCTTGGCCATGGTAGGGTTTAAGGCACCGTATCAGCAGCCAGCAAGGTTGTTCTTGTAAAAAACACATCCATAACCCTGTCCCCCAAGCTAACAGGGGTACAGTGTAAAAGCAATCTTTAAGATCTATGACAATAAGAGACCAGTAATTAGGAATCATAGAAGGGGCAGGTAGGCCTGTCTGAAGGCACCCCATAGGCTTTAACACTGTATTAATAGCTCTAAGATCATGAAGCAATCTCCATTTTCCTGATTTTTTAGGTATAACAAAAATTGGAGAATTCCAAGGGCTCACTGAGGGTTCAATATGACCAGCTTGTAATTGGTCCTGAATAAGCAAATGGGCTTGTTTTAGTTTGTCCCCTTTAGGGGCCACTGCTCTACCCATATGGGAATATCATTTTTCCACTTTAAGGGTAGCAGGGAAATAGCAGAGGCCCCTAGGAAAAATGTGTTGTAAGAGATATTCCCCATTGGGTGAGTAGATCTCTTTTTCACAGATTGATGCTTATAGGTGCCACATAAGGCTGCAAGGCAGCTGTCTGGGAATCAGGTCCCTGAACAGCAAGTATATTAGTACTTTGCCATAGCTGATTACATTCTCCAACACCTGATAATTGGGATGATGACATCTGAAGAGGCCAGGCATGAGGCCATTGTTCTTTACTTATTATAGTAATATCAGCCCCCGTGTCCACTAAACCCCCAAAAAGGGATTTTATTTATAAAAAATTTTAGTGTGGGCCGATATTGTGCTACTTTTTGTGTCCAGAATGCAAAGTTCTGACCAGTAGAGCTGAATCCACCTTCTCCTTTCTCCCATTTGGCTATATGTGGAACCCAATAGGGCAGGATAAGAGTTGAGTGATCTTTGTGCCAGCTTCAATACTATGTACTCCCTTTCCTGTCATTAACACTTGTATCTCTCCTTTATTATCACTGTTGATGACCCCGGGAATGACAGTAAGTCCTTTTGCATTTAAACTAGATCGTCTCATTATTATCCCAACTGTCCCAGCAGGGAGAAGTCTAAAAACTCCTGTAAGAGCTTGTTGATAAGCAGAACCTCTTCCCTCCAGCATTTCCACTGTGATATTGTGTTCAGACAGTGTGTTATGACATGCTTGCTCACTACATAGATCATCATATTCAGATCTCCAGCTTAAATATTGAGGACCACTTAAGTTTTTGCTTAGATGGGTCCAGTCCCATGGGGTCGTCTGATATTGTCCCCAAGGCGGTAACCAGCCCTCTAGTATAAGGGCTAGTGGCTCTGTTTTCTCTAATACTCTACCTGACCTCTTTATACACATCATAATCTACAGGGGTAAAGATATTACCACCATCCTGTACATGCACTGGGCATATTAAAATCTGTCCCTCTAACACAACCCGCCTAAGCACCTCTGCCAATGCTAGCTGGTGCCTTAGGTGGGTGGGTGGGTGGGTGGGGTGGGGGAGTGCTGGCTGCTCTTCCTGCTGTGCAGAAGCCCTGGAAAGAGGCCCTGCTGAGGAAGGCAGCGCTGGGCTGAGGCAGCAGTAGCAGAGGTGGCAGTTTGCGGGTAGAGGATTCCTCACTATCTGAGTTTAGCACTAACAAAGCCCCATGGATCAAGCCCGAAGTGACTATAATTTGCACTGTGACCTTTTTTCCTGTGAAAAGTGCTATGCCCTTTTCAGGTTCTTACCTCTTTATCCCATATTCCTATATTTAGGGTGCCTCTTTCTGGAAACCAAAAACTTACTTCTAGCACTACTTGCAATAATTTGAGCAGCTGATCCTCACTGACTGTGGCACCTGATGGTTTTAGGGGAAGTTGGAATATTAGATACTCCCTCTGCTCTGCTGATAAAGTTTTCTTTATTTGTTCCCAGTACTTTGGGAGGTGGAGACTGGAGGATCCGGGTTTGCGGCCAGCCTCAGCTCTCGCTCTCTCTCTCCCTGTCTCTCTCTCTCTCTCTCTACTTAGTGAGACCCTCCGTAACTTCGTGAGACCCGGTTTCAAAATAAAGTATAAAAAATAGGGCCGGGGGTGTAGCACGGAGGTAGAACGCCCCTGGGTTCAATCCCTGGTACCGCAAAAAAAAAAAAATTTTAAAGATTTCTTTATTTGTTACCCTAACCTTCTAAGTTCCGAGGACAGTCCAATCCCTCTCTCTACATATGGATCCGATGCGGAGCTCCCAACCACTTTAGGTTATCCTCAATTTCCTTGGCTTCTTTTCCCCTGTCCTCATTCCAGGTGTCCCTGTTCAGGCTCTACTTGTTGGTGACCATCCCACGGCACACCTGAGGGGAAAAGAATGACACAAACCCAGAGCAGATTGAGACAAGCAGGCCAGAGGACCTCACTCTTTGGCAAAGGCCCTGCTGGACATTGGTCCACAGCTTTTATTCATTCTTGAGTGGGGAGATTGAGGTATGGATGCTACTGTGTGTGTGCAGAGCTCAGGAGGTAAAATTTAACTAGTAAATATGCAGTGAGTGTTACAGGTTAACGTTTAACTGGGATGGCTGCAGAATAATTGTAGAGAGTCTTTGGGATAGTGGTTAGCAATAAAACTGCTGAGGATGTGCAGAAGATCCTTGAGAATGTTTGACAAGTGGGATATTTGGGAGTAGGCGCCGACAAGAGACACAGGAATGTTTACCTTGGAGGAACGGGCTGCTTTCAGCTATCTCATCAGTCTGATTATGGCTTTCCCTGACCCTTAGACCTTTCCAAGACAAATGTAAACCTGTTTCTGGCAGGTGCATTCTCCACACAGAAGACGACGTAGAGGTAGAGGCTGTGGCGAGTGGGATAAAGGAACAGAAGTGAAGGGAAGATGCAGAATCAAATAGGAATTAGAGTATGAAGGAGGAAGAGTGAGCAGGGAGTCCTGGGATTTTTGTGATGGTGGTATAAATAAGAATAAAAATCATAATTGAGTTTAGTGGTAACTGAAAAATGTCCTCCAAATATATCAGCCCCTAATCCCTGGAACTTTTAAATATTAATTTGTAAGGCTAAAAATGTGACTAAGTTAGGGATTTTCAGTTATAGAAATTGTCCTCCTACAGTTTCCATCACCTCCCAATAATGCCATCAAATTATTAATCCATGAATGGATTAGCCCACTGATGAAGCCAGAGCCCTCACGATCCAGTCATGACACAAGTTTTCACCTCTGAACACTGCTGCATTAGGACCAAGCATTCAGCACATGAACTTTTGTGGAGACTTTATATCCAAGTCCTAAGAGGGACTTAGTCAAGACTGCCACTCAGAACATTCTGGTATGTTGAGTGTGTATGTGTGTGTGTGTGTGTGTGTGTGTGTGTGTGTGTAGTGGTGGAGTGGATCAAATTTTTTCAGAAAAAGCAATAGTTTTCCAGGAGGAAAGGGATTAAGATTCTGAACTTCTCTGAGGGAGCTCCACTAGGTTTAAATTACTGAATACTCTTAGATGAATTAGCACTTCAGAAAAAGGCAGTATGTACTTTGATATAAAATTACTTAAACAAACAAAAGTGGATGGGTTTAGGTTGATGACCAGAGATCAAGACAAAAGGCTGAAGGGGGAGAGTAAGTTGGATATTCCCATCTAGTGTACGACTGATAGTGGAAGCTTCTCCAGACACAGCTGCCCAAGCCCAGTGCTATCTCATGTGTGAAGGAGCCTGGTTGACACCAGGCATATCAATTGGCAAACAAGTTAGGCCTGAGGGAGGGAGGAAGTCTTCCTTTAAAAGACCCGGGCTGTGCAGAAAACCATCACCCTCTGTAGGACAGGGGAAAAGCAACTTGGTTGTGGATTCTTAGGAAGTCCAGGGACCTGCCTGTTTGGGGATGAAAGTCAAAAGAGTCTATACCTTTAGACCCTAGCAGTACCACTTGAATTATATGTTTGAATGACAAAGTTAAAATCTCCTAATTTTCCTGATATATGATCCCTAAACATTTTTTTTTTTTTGGTACTGGGAATTGAACCCAGGGACATTCTACCTCTGAGCCAATAGCCCAAGCCCTATTTTATTTTGAAACAAGGTCTTGCTAAATTGCTAAGGCTGGCCTCAAACCTGCAATCTCCATGTCTCAGCCTCTCAGGTACTGGGATTACAGGCATGTGCCACCATGCCCAGCTATCCCTTAACTCTTCTTAAATTGTAGAAAAGGTGAATGTGGTGAGAGAGGCAAGATAGCCACTTGGTTGAAACTTTATCTTAAGTTAACTTGAAGTGTTCTTGGTATTGTTACATAATTTTAAAATATGTGGACAGCTTGCCTCTATATATCACAAGCTTTTTGAGGGCAGTGGCTTCTTTCTCCATAACTGCTACAACAGATCTCAATAACTATCTGTCAAAAGGCAAACTTAGTGGTTTGAATATTTGATTGGTAGCTTGAAGTTACAATATCTGTTTTGACATGGACTCAAATAAAATTAATACAGTTTGTAACCACAGAAAAGACCAAACAATGATGGCATAATATTATGTTTTATGTTGTGTTAAAAATAAATGTATTCTCAGCAGTCACTTTAGTTTCTGTGCTAGCCATTTGAAATCAGATCAATGTCTTCAATATACACTGAACTGACAAATACTATAAATATTTCAATTTGAAATAAGGCATCCTCTTTTTGAAGGATGCATTCATCTTTGACTACTATAAATTCAGAATTAACATGAAATTGAGACCAACATCAGCCAAGACCACAGTGTCAGTACTACTCGAATGCACATACAACAAGTACACATTGGGCTTTGCCTAACAACATGGAGCTGACATTTCTACACCATCAATAGGGCATCAAAGGTAACAGAGCAATTCCCCGAGACTTGAAAGGTTCAGACCTTTGATCTCTCTATGGCCCTCCTCGGGAGTCGTGGAAACTTCACTCTTCTCTCAGAATTATTTGACCAAGGCCAAATGTACCGAAGATTTGTTCAGGGTCTAACTAGACCCTAGGGTTTATTGCTGATTTCATTTTGCATTTTATTAGCATCGATCTTGCTTCTCTGCTTTAACTCCCCCCTGCTCATTTATTTGTATCAGCTGAATGCTGAATGATTGATTTTGGATTCTTCCCTTTAGCATTGTTATTATTTGTCTCTCTAGATAATCCTTACAACATACTCTCCTGTGTTCACTCCAAATACTCAGCTGCCTAACCATGTAATCTATTGGGTATTATGTATCTGCTTTCTTTGGAACATGGGGAGGAAATTAGGAAGTGGGATTATATCCTAGATAAATCCCTTTGTCATTTCTTCCCTCCTGGTTTCCTCCTCGTCCCCTCACCTTTTTGTGAGGTTCTCCCCTGTGCAAACCAAGACAATCTCTGAAAGACACCAGGAGAATGGTTAGCTTTCCAGTGCTCACATAACTTACGCTGCTTTGAGAAAGATTAGAATATCCATGTAAAATCCACAGGATAAGGACACTGAAGAAGAGGGGGAGGGGCTGCAAAGTAATTACAGAAGAACAAGAATGAAAACTTTTGCTATGTATTGATGGCCTTTAGAAACAACTACCCTCTGTGTGTTACTTTTGGGAGGTAATGGGAGAGTGTGAGCTGCATTCAAAGACCCAAGTCGAGAGAGGGGATCTCAGTGCTGATAAGCTTTCACTTCTCATGGTGAATTTATGTAACATAGAGAAGCCTTCCCACTGATTTAAAAGAATTAAATAGTATACTGGTCTTAAAATGAAATGAGTTCACCAGTTCAACTGTTACTACCATCATACACAGTCATACTCTAGAGGTGTGATGGTTAGATATAGAATGTCCCCTGAAAGAGCTCAATGTGTTGATGTTCAGAGGGTGATTTAAACAATGTGATTTAAACAATGAGGGTTGTAATCTCATCAGTAGACAAGTCCATTGTAATGGACTTACTGAGTGGTAACCTAGGCAGTTACCACTCAATGTGGTTGAAGAAGGTGGGTCCCGGGGGGTGTGGCCTTAGGGACTGTGCTTGTGTCTTGAACCCCCTTGCTTGCTTGCTCTCTCTTGTTTTGGACCTCCATGATGTGAGAGCAGAGTCCTTGCTCTCTCCCTCTCTCTGCCTCCTGGCACCATGCCCTGAGCTCCACAGACTTCACCCAGCCTAATAAGAACTGAATCTCTGAAATCTCAAGAACTGTGAGCAAATAAATCTTCCTCTAAATTGCATGGTTGTCAGGTGTTCTGGATTACAGCAGTGAAAATGCTGACAGAAATAGAAGGCAAACATTTCATTTTAAAATTAAATTAATTTATTATAAGTAAATTCTATTTTGCATATGTCATAGACTGAAACATGCTCCTACCACATTTGTTCATATGTTGAAGCCCTAATCCCAGTATGACTATGTTTAGAGATAAGGTCTTTAAAGGAGTGGTAATTATGGCTAATTGAGATATAAAAGTAAGGCCCTAGTCCAAAAGGACTGATGTCCGTATAAGAAGTGGAAGAGACAATAGGGATACACACACACACACACACACACACACACACACACACACACAGTTCTGTTGAGTTCACAATGAGAAGGTAGCCATCTGCAAGTGAGGAGAGAGGCCTCAGGGAAAACTAATCCTGCCTGCACCTATATCATGCCTACCAGCCTCCAGAATTGTGAGAAAATAAATTTGTGTAAATCCAACCAGTCTGTGTTTTTTGTTATGGCGTCCCTCACATACTAATTCTCACAGAATAACCTAGTCAATCACTACAAAAATGTGTGTGGGGAAAAGTAAAAGTGTTTCTTTCTAATACCTTCCAACCCATTTCCCTATTCTGTCCAAAAGGAAATAATCTTAGCTAACCTTTTCTACAAATTTCCATATTTGATACTTCTGTGATCAAATCCATATCTCTAAATAATATGTGCTACTATTTCCTTATTTATAAGTTTTAGGCTTTTTATATTTACTTTCTGCTATGATTAATGGGGAATTGGTTTACTTATACTCTTGTTCTCTTTCCTCTCTCCTCTCACAAATAATTATATCACTATTGCAAGTTCTTCCATTAATCCCTCTGCAACTTCATACAGAATACTGCCGATCTTCATTCTTCACATGAAATTGAAGCATCAGTTGTTCCAATCTTCACTATACTTTCTTCAGCCTGTTTTACTTCTAAGCTCTGACAGGTATACCTATTGTAATACCATAGTTTAATCTTATGAGTTTTTCTTTTACAGGTTATATAAGTATGAGACTGTAAATACTAATAAACCAATAAGTATGTACTGTAAACCAATAAGTATGAGACTGTAAATACTATTCACTGTAGAGCCAAATAGTGTTCTTGGCTTACATTTCTTTACTAACTTACTAACTTACTTACATTTCCTTACTAACAGTGCAATGTGAATTAGGGTAGCAGATCCACTATGAGTATCATTAAATAAGGGATTCATTATAGAAATTAAAATTTATGCAATTGTGGGAGTAGCTAGGGACAAAAGACCTGTAAAGGAGAGTAGGAGGGTCATAGAAAAGTTCCCAGCCATCCTCCTGAAGCATTGGCATGGGGATACAAGTTGGAGTTTGCAAGGATGTTTAGGAAGCCAAGCACATCCGGCTTCCAGATAAGACTGTAGAGGTAAGCTGGTAGAGAGGTTTATGCAAGGTGTTGCCTCTGCATCTTGGGTGGGACTAGAGTAGCAGTAGGGGCTTACAGCCAGGAAGGTGAGATGGACTTGGAGCATGGAAGAGAAAAAGACAGTGTGAGGGATTTCCTTCACAACTCTCTTGTTTTATTTGGTTGTATTTTCTCTCTCTTTTTCCACTATTTCTGCTTAAATATCCATACTTAACTTCTTAAACAAAATGATAAAGTTTCTGAGACTAAAGTATTGAAAATGTCTTTATCTTGTCTTACTCTATACTGATAGCTTGTCTGTATACAGAATTTAGATCAAAAAACATTTTCTCATGCCTGAAAATATTTCTCTATAGTCTTTAATGGCATACTGGATGTCTGAAGTCTGATGCCTGTCTGATGCTTATTTCTCTATGTTTATTTTTCTTCATAACATACAGTTTTATTCTAGAATCATGTTGCATGATTTACTATGAAGTCCAGTTATCCTTGGTTGTTTATTTATATTTATAAATGAGGTCAGTAGAAAAACTGACTGCGGATCTATCCATAAGGGTAGCTCTTATCAAATTCCTTGGAGGTGAGATGATAAGATTCCAGACATTATTTTGAATAAGACCTAAATGCCAAGACAAAGAAGACTTTGCTACATGCTGCCCTAGTTCTGCCTAGAAAGTTCATCCAATTTATTTAGGGGAGAACATTATCATTTTTGGCTTGCAAATGAGTGACAATCTATTACCCAAGAGATGGGAGGGGGAGATGAGAGGAAATTGTCCATAGAGAGATCATGTTTCAGTATCTCCTTTCACTTTTGAATTCCATTGCTCTAGAAGTATCACCTGGGTAACAGGGTCCTCCTTCTCTGCTATTTCTTTCTTTACCTTTATATTAAGAAGGAGTTTTTATTCTTTGCTTCATCATTGCTACTTGTCCACCTATATTTACTGTTTCATTAATTTGTTGAAATCTCTTATCCACTAATGTCTTAACTTTAATCTTTTTTTCTTTGTTTGGATTTAAAAATATTTAAATCCAGCCATGGTGGCACATGCCTATAATCCCAGTACTTGAGATGCTAAGACAAGAGGATTGCAGGTTCATGGTCAGTTTCAGCAATTTAACAGGACCCTGTTTCAAAAATAAAAAAGGACAGGGGGATATAGAGCAGAGGTAGAATGCCCCTGGGTTCTATCTCCAGAACCAAAACAAAACAACAAAAACAAAAACTCAAAACATTTAAAATATCTTTTTTTTTTTTTTGCGGTACCGGGGATTGAACTCAGGGGCATTCTACCTCCAAGCTATACCCCCGGCCCTATTTTTTATACTTTATTTTGAAACCAGGTCTCACTAAGTTGCAGAGGGCCTCACTAAGTAGCTGAGGCTGGCCGTGAACCCAGATCCTCTGGTCTCAGCCTCCCAAGTACTGGGATTACAAGCGTGCGCCACCATGCCTGGCTCATTTAAGTATTTTTAATGTAATTTTATGGAGTCCTACATAGGAAAACATAGGTTGCTCAGTTTATCATGTTGAACCAGACCTGCCTATTCAATTTGAGATTAGTGGAAAGGATATCTTACTGTTCCAGCAATAGGACTTCCAACAGGTCATTAGGAGTTCCAACAGTGAAGTAGGTTGAGTAGCACAAGTGAAATTCAGGAGTGTTTATTGAGAATGTATTATGTGACAGATTTTATATAAATGTAAGAGACTAAAATATGAATAAGACGTAGCCTATATGCAAAATTTACCATCCAGAGTGGGGAGAAAATATATAAACAAGGTAAAATGCAATGATCGAGGTTCTGTGACAAAAGTTGGTAGGGTCAGCAATGTCATAAAATGGAACTGATTGGTTTTACTTAAAGGAATCAGGATTTCATAAAGAAGATGACTGCTAGGTTGAAAATGTATACTGATCTACAGGTAAACAAGTAGATAGCCATTTAGAGTGATTGGAAAAATTTGCCATTCTGATATATTCTTAAACATTTCCTCAATCTGCCTTTTCAGCCTTATCTTCCACAATTCCATCCATGTCTGGGACCTGTGCAAAGTAGGCAAGCACTGTTCCCCAAAGTGAGAGAAGAATATATATTGAGAACCTAAGAATGATGGCTGTGTTTTCATTGGCTAAAGATTGACAAGTGTCAACTGATCAGCTTAAGTTGCCTTATACTATAGATGGTAGCATTTTTTTTTGGAAACAGAACAAACACATTATCAATGCAAACAAAGCTCACAGAATCATAGGGTGTGAAAACTCGTGGAGACTCAACACTATCTGGAAGGAGCATTGCCACAAAAGCCATCTCAATTTGTATTCCCCCAAACTTCCTGCTTCTTAGCAGTAAATTCATTTACTGATTTGTTCTTGCTGCAAGTGTCAAGCTGATGCTTAATGTTGAAAACATTGTAACATTATTTTTTTCCATTTTATAGGCAAAGACTGAGGGGTTATACATATATAAAATCATTCATATGGTAAACAGCCGATGGATAGACTCAAACTGAAGAATGATGTCAAAATTCTTATAAAAACTGCTAAGCATTCTTGAGCTTTCCCTCCCTATATCTCAAAGCTTTGCAAGTGAAATGAATCCCATAACTCCACCCTTCAGTTTTATCCATCCTTCAAGACTGACTCATATGGGGTCTCCACCTTGGGGTATTCAATGGTCACACCACTCCAAAGCTTATATCCCTCTAACATCTACAGGACTTTGCAATTCCTGAAAGAATTTAGGATAAATATTTGTAATTTAGCTTTTCATTTTCCATTCTCCTCTTCTGAGGCGGTTTTTAGATTCTTTGAAAAAGAAGCATCCTGTGTACACTATGTTCCATTCTTGAAGCACATGGGTGTGTCCCTGAAGCATAACAGACTCCTCACAGAGGCTGTCTTGCCATTGCTGGAGGCATATAGCTCTGTGGAGATAAGGCTGCAAAGGTGCTGAGAAGTGTCAATATAGTGCCTAGCAGATGATGGTGCTCAATAAATGTTAATAGTTATTATTATCATTTAGTTTGCTCTCCATATCAAGATAGGTAGGAAGGATTCTCTAGCATGATATTGGACAAGGATTTTCAAGGAAGAGCAACAAAGCTGATTTTCTAGTTTTTAATCTGAAGGTCACTATCTAGCCTTCCTATACTTTCTTTGGGGGTACATTCCAAGACTCTCAGGGGATGCCTAAAACCACAGATAGTTTCAAATCCTGTATGTACTGTTTTTTACTATACAGGCATACCTATGATAAAGTTTAGTTTGTATATTAGGCACAGTAAAGGATTAATAACAAAAATTAATCAAATAGAACAGGTATAACAATGTACTCTCATAAGAGTTATGTGAATGTGGTTTCTCTGTCTTGAAAGAGTCAGGACAAATCTGGGTTAATATTTCTGGACTAGAGTTGACCATGAGTAATTGAAACCATGTAAAGCAAAACTGTGGATAAGGGGCAGTCTACTGTATTCCTTCTTCCCCAAGTCAGTTTAAACTCAAATTATCCATGCATCCCCCACACCACCACCACTATACTGGGAACTCCGTAAAAGGAAGAACCATGCTTTTTATTTTTATTTTTCCCCCTCTTTGGTACTAGGGATTTGAACCCAAGGGTGCTCTACCTCTGAGTTACACCCAACGGTATTTCATTTTTCACTTCAAAACAAGGTCTCACTAAATTGCTGAGGCTGTCCTCGAACCTGAGATCCTCTTGTTTTAACTTCCTAAGAACTGGGATTACAGTCACCATATTCAGCTTTTGTTTTTTTCTTCTAACAAATTTTGTATCTTCCTCAAGCCCCAACATGCTTCTTTATATACTGCAGAAATTTATTCAAAATATTTTAAAAAAGATAAAGGAATATATTTAGCACATACCACCCTGTACCATTCTTTGTCTTGTTATTTTTTCCCTTGCTCCCTAGATTATAAGCAAGTTCAGAGTAGAGACGTTTAATACCCTGCACAAACAGGTTCTTGACTTCTTTATGAAGATAATAGGCTTTTAGGAGTTTATTGATTCCTTTACAATATAAATTGACATTGAATATTTGAAGATTCCTCCCCCCATGAAATCTATGTGGTCTACATTGAGGGCAGCAAAACCAATTTCACTCAAAATAATAAAGAAATATAAAGTTCAAATGGAAAATACATTTGCATGGCTCAAATACTCGTTCATCAGTGAGTTGAAAGGCTGTGATTTTCTTGTCAGATGACATGTCATAAAAATAAAATGGTGGCAATGCTGACACTTTATATTTTGAATAAGCACTATAGTATGAACCCAATTTCTGTTTGAATATCCCACATATACAACCATTTCTTCACGGTTGCACACTGTGGCTTACCTAGGACAATCCTAAAGAGTTTAACCCATTGTAGACCAGCCTCTTTGAATATTTATATCCTTGATTCTGTCATTTAGAGTTCAAAATATTGTACAAGATTAGATATTTTAAAAGGGACAAAAATAAAAAAATAACACAAATGTTGCATATTAATGTACTTATTTGTTCAGAACTGTAGTCAAACTATTACCCCCATACCATGTCCTTGAAAGTTTGTCTTTCCCTAATATGTTTGGGAAGGAATGGACTTTTGAATGCTCAGGTTGACTTTGCCATAATGGCTACTTGCTTTGTGTGGGGTTCTCCAAGCTATTTCCAGGTTTACCCTGGGCTGTAGCTAAGTAGTCTACTGTTAATAAACTACAGACACTTCCTCTAAATATTTCCAGTGGAAGGGCACAATTGGGGTGACTCATACTTCCCTATACTGCCCCATCCCTTAAATCTGTATTCTACCACCATATAAGACTATAGTGGTTTGTGACACTTGACTGAAGAATCATAAGTCACAAACTTTAGGAATGACCCTATAAAAGGTGGAAGTAATTGCACACCAGGTGAGATTGCTCTTAGAGGCCACATTTCAAAGTGATTACCTAGGAGATACAGCCTAGAATCTAGCCTGGCCAACACCCACCCACTTCACAGAGAGTGTTCTTTTTTTCAAACCTGTATGGTCTACACATCCACCTCACCCCTATAACCTTTAGGGGAATAGAATGGGGTTGTTTTTACCCTGGATTTAGTTCTTTTTCCACTTGCAAAGCCTCTGAGACAAAATACCATCAGCTATATATAGTCCAAAGTCTAAGTTATTAATTCTAGAATTGATGGGACAATTGATGTGGCTGTGGGCTGGTATTTTTAATAGGACGATCTAGGATTAAATTTAGCCCCCTAAATCCTGATCTCACTAATTTATCCCAGGCAATGTGAATTTTGCACATTCCTTTGTAATCTTTCTAGTCATTTGGAACACATATGCACACTCACATGCATAACATACATGTACTTCTTCCAACAACAAACACAAAATCTCAGAGATAGTGAAATACAGATGGAGATTAAACAAAATCCTTTCTCTAAATATAATATAGACCCTTGCACACAGAGAATAAAGGTTCACAAATATATTTTAAAGGGAGCATCATAGATACCCTTGCACCTTTTTTTGTTATACTCCTGTTCCTGAACCACATATAAAAATTTACAGGTGCATAAATATAAAGTCTAATGTCTCACTTTGTTCTCAGGCAGCAGGGCCATCTGCTTTTTGATGGCCACCCTCTGACTAGACAAAGACAATTCAAAGGCTTTGAAATGACCACTTTTCTATACTTTAAGCAGGCCCACATTCAAGAGCAGAGCTTCCCCACATTATTATTTTATAAGTAAGTAGAAGACAATATGAGGTATTATCTAGCTATGTAGGAGACTCCTACTGCTATGTGTCTTTGTGTGTTCATGCATGTGCATATGTGTATGTTAATGGGAGCTTTGCATTTTCAGTTACAATCCTAGTGAGAAGGAAAATAAATTAAAATGTAATTTATACATTATTGGAAATGATTTTTACCCTAAATTAATGGTATTGGTTCTACAAAAACAAAAATATTTTCTATTAACACTTTATGATGTTCATACCCTGACATATATCAAAATGTATAATTATAATTTATAATGCACCAATAAATGAACATAAAAAGTTAAAAAAAAGATAGATAGACTTCAAGATGCATGCCAAAAATATAAAATGGTTCTTTTTCTTCACATATCATTTTCCCCTTTGAGTTTATATATAATTACGCACTGTTGCAGAAGAAATGAAACATATGTTTTATGTTGTTGGGAAATCCATGCTGTAAGGAAGATCTATAAATATTGAAAAAAAATTGAGAACATAAGTAAACATGTAGCACAAAGTCAGCGCAACCACAACAATAAAATAGTAAGAGAACAATTGTTTTAGATTACCATTAAGACTGTTAGAAATAGATTTCCATGGCATCATAAGAAAAGATGCATGTTTGAAAGTGGCTCAGCAAGGCAATTTTACCTTTTGCAAAAAGGGATCCTGCCGCCAGTGAAATTAGGTGGGCAAGAACAAAATGGCCGAAAACTGTGGTTCCTGTGCTGTACTCCTATTGGTGGGAGCATAGCCGCACAATCTTTATGCCATTGGCTGGAGGGGATTCCAGGGGAGGAGTTGGCATTTGCAATTCTCAGAAGATGGAAACTGACAGGAAAGAATATAAGTGCACACAGGACTACAAAATGGGGGTTTTACAAAAGGGAGCTTAAGTGAAGCTATTTCTTTGATAGCAAAGATTCGATTATATTCTTACAAGATTTCTTGGGGTTATGGAAACATGGTAGCATATATATATATGAAGAATGGGAGTGAATATGTTTCATATATAATGAAATGCTCATATCTTAACTGTATAGTTTGACAAATAAGTGCACAATCTTTTTTACACACATCTTAAAGGTATGGTTTGATTAATTTTGAGAATTATATGCGCCATAACCACCACCCCAGTCAAAATGCATAACATTTTTAACATTCCTCTTACCACTTTCCAACTTTCCTGCCCCACCTTCTATAGGCCCTGTCTGTTCTGATTTCATCACCACAGCTTAGGTTAAGAGCATGAGCTTTTGAACCATCAAACCTGAATCCAAATAATAAATTTTACCCATACTCTGTGTTTGACTACAAGAAAGTTACATAAAGTCTTTGCCTCATTCTCTTCTGTATAACAAGGACATTACAAGTATTTGCAAAGATTAGATTAGGTCATATATGTAAATTCTTAGTAAAGTGTTTGGTGGGCACCTACTGCACAGGTAATGAGTAATGAAATACAAAGTGTTAGAGGCATGGCTGCTTGAGCCTGTGCTTTGTTGGGAGTGCAGAGGCAGAGATGCTGGAAGAGGAGGTAGCATCAGTATCTCATTACAATAACAAGAAGAAAGCTTATGCTCTATATGGTCTCAAGTGCTTTATATAATCAAACTCATTTAAATCCTCTCAAGACTCTAACCATCACATAGGTGTGGTTGCTGCCTATCCTCGTACTATGGGTAAGGAAGCTGAGACACCAAGAGATGAGACACACTCTCCAAGGTTACATATGTCTCAAGAGGCTGAGCTGAGATTTGAACAAGGGTAGTCTGGCTTCAGAATCTGTAATGATGTGCTTTGAACTGCTATGTAATAGAATCATTCAATTTAAAATGTCTACCTAAATGGTGAAGAAAGCAGTTTCCCTTTTAAGAATGTCTAACTATACTAATGGTGGCTTTGTGACTCGGGTAAGGCTATCAATTTACCTATATTATCTTTTTCGTTACCACTTGTGGGTGTCGTGGCCAGTAGATTAAGATGAATTTCAGAATTAATTAGAGCTACTAACCGTCACCAATTAAGATGTTCCCTTAGGATATAAACATCTTTCCATTAGAATTTTGAGCAATTTGATTGGTTTCTGAAAAAGCGAAGAAATTAATTGCTCTTAGTTCATTTGACACACTATGTGATTTTCTTGGAAATCTCAAATTATTTATCTCTGGTCTAATGTTTCATAAATGAATATGCCTTACTCTGATATTCTGCCAGTTTACAGTTCAAAGAATAGATATTTTTTAAAAACTTCGCAATCTTAAAACTAAGAAAAATTTGAAAAGTCAATTAATTTTCCTTGTTAATTTTGTCAGATATCTGTCTAAACCAATACATGCAGATGGTTTAGGATAGCCTGACTTTTTTTGTTAAATACACTATAATACTGACACTAGACATTTTTCATGACAATACCTTTATTTATATTGAATATATCTTACAAAATAATTACAGAGATAGCCTCTGATTCAGGATTAAAGAACTGTTTGTAGGTGAACAACAGATATTTTAATTTCTAGTCCTCAGGTGTATGTTCAAAATGTGATTAAATGATTTATCTACAAGTCACAACATACAGTAACAAGATAAGACCACAACTGGGGTTTTCTGATTCTAAATCTCAAAGGCTTTCTGCTTTCCCACGTTTCATGAAGACAGGATTCAGAAATTTCTTTCCATATATTTTTCATATCAAATATAACATTTTAATTGGAATTTACTATTTAATAAGTTATATACCACTGTAATTACTTTCTGTAGGCACTGTTATCTAATTAAATGGTATATTAAGCTTTTCAATTTCATTATGCTCAAACTTAAGGCTATCCACTCTAGACAGATAGTTATGGGCTGTAATTTGAGAGATTTTAGGAAATCATAATTATCCCCTCAAAATATTATTTACATCTGAGATACTTTCATTCTCAATGCATTCAATTAGGTTAAGGTCTTTGTCCCCCATAAAAATAAAAGTATCCTGAATGAAAAGCAGAAGCTTGAAGAAATATGTGTATAATGAAGGGTTATGGCAAAAAACACAGGACACACTCAATTTGGGCATTTTACCAATAAAACAGATTCATGGATTCAATCAACAATGGATTGAAAATATTTGAAAAAAATTGTGCCTGTTCTGAACATGGACAGATTTTTTTCTTGTCATTGTTCCTTGAATAATAAAGCAACTATTTACAGAGCATTTATATTATATTAGGTATTTTAAGTAAACTAGAGATTATATTAGGCATTTTGTAATAATATATGTATTATATTAGGTATATTAAGTAACCTAGAGATGACTTACAGTTATACTTATGTAGTTTAGCTGGATCTCAAATGATGCAAACCTAGGCCATTGCTATGCTAGTAAGTGGGCTTTCTAAGAAAAGCATTTGTAGGATTTAGAATGTTAGTTTGGATTTAGAATGTTTCCCTCAACCTCATGGAAACAAGTCAGTCATGTTGTAGGTGGGGCTTGGTTGCTGAGGAGGAGTCCCTGGGGGTGTGGCCTTAGCAATTATATATGGTCCTTCTTCTCCTTGTCCTCTTTTTAACTTTCAGCCTCCATGAAGTGACAGCCAAGCCCTTTTACTCGCTCATGTGCGCTCTCTCTCTCGTCCCTCTCTTTCTCTCGCCTTCCCATGTCGTGCTCTGCAGACTTCGCCTGGCCTAACATGGACTGAACCCTGAAATCTCCAGAACTCTGAGCAAGTAAATCTTCCTTCCTCGAAGTTGTGGGGTCAGGTGTTTTGCATTACAGTAGTGAGAATGTTGACTGAAGCAGTAGGATTTACTGGTTTCTGTGTTTACATACTCCCACTATAATAGATTTCAACAGTGGTTTAAAACTGGGCTATGAAATTTCTCAATATTTCTATAATTCATCCCTGTGACCAGTGTGAGTTGGCCTCAGCATGCCAGAGCTTAAAAATTTGCTCTTAATCATTGCATTTCACTGCCTCTTACAGAAAGATGAATCCCAGTTGTTGCTTTCAGGATCTGCTATCTGTCCATGTAACAAATTGCATGCATTTCCTAAAATTGCAAAGGATATGCCTGTGTTTTCAATACCCCCTTTTGGGGATTCAAAAAATCATGAGAAAACAGTCATTTGAAGGCATGCAGTCAGGTGGACACAGTCATACAGACATATACATCATTATCAGATTCCAAAGGCAATTTGTTCTGTAGACTGTCAGGTGGGTATAGTCATGTGGAATCTCGTACCTCTCTGTTTACTTGCATCGCGGGCTCCACTGTGCTTTAGCCTACAAGTCTACTCTGTGTGTTTCTCCTTGCTGTTCTTAGTCAAACCTGATTACTGACCAATTTGGTTTAGCACTCCTGGCTTCACATCTTAGGCTTTGTCTCTTCCTCCTAGTTTTATTTCCTTCATCCAAATTGAGATGTTGCATTCCTAATTTAATCCTAATACTTTACTTGGTAACTTGAACATCATAACTGTGAGTAAGTTCTAGAGGACTTTTCTTCAATATGTTTAGTACTGAGAGGTCTTCCTGTCTTAACAAAATAAGGTTAAATGTATATTAACAGGTATAAGGAATCTTTTCAAAAGCAGCAGAATAGTACTAGAAGAAAATATATAACACACACCACAGGATACAAGTCAGGTGAACGGCTTGATATCTGGGAAAGGTCCTGGGAAAGGCATGTAGGAAACGTGGTGTCTAAGAAGAAGGGATGTCTTTCTCTGTGTTGCTAGATCAAAATACCTGTGGCTAAGATAATTTAGAAACAACAGAAATGTATTTCTTACAGTGCTAGAGGCTGCAGTCCACGATGAAGGTGACGATATTCAATAGTGTCTGGGGGGGCCCTCCTGCTGCATGCTCACATGGCAGAAGGGCCAGTGCTGGGTCTTTATGTAGTGGGAAGCAAAAGTGCAGAAACAGCTCAACTGGTTCCCTCCAGTCCTTTGATAAGACTGCTAATCGCACTTCCGAGGGCCCCACCCTCATGACTTAATCACCTCCTAAAGGCTTCACCTCTTAATATGATCATATTAGGTTTTATAAGAATTTTAACAGGATACATAAATTCAAACCATAGCAAGTGGGTATATGGGAATTCAGCAGAGGGCCAAATATCCACTCCAGGAAGAAGAGAGGGAAAGGGAACTGACTTCCCAAGAGTTCAGCAAGTCTTGGGTCAATGTCCTATGCTTATAGTTTTTCCTTATTGACAGTTTCTCCTTCAGATTTAGTGAATTCTTTATCAGCCTCTGACTCTCTTCATACTTCTATTGCATCCTTTCAGAAAAACAAAACAAAACAAAAAATCATTTTTTTTATGCTTCTATTTGAAATCTACATATTTCATCCTGTTGGCTGTCAGTCATTATATATTGGGTGCATATTAATTATGTACATAGAATGAGGGCTGCTGTGGTTCCTACCTCAGTGGAGTTACACTCTAATGACAAGGAAGGGACATACATAGCTGTTCCTATGTAATTATAAGTGTGAAAACATCAAATGGAAGGATGAGTCAGAGATGGTCTTGTCGATGGAGAGCAGTGGCCAGGCAAATTTGTTGGGCTATCCCATGGGAGACATATGGTTTGTAGTTTAAAGAAAAATGTTGAGACATGGTGTGCAGCAGGAGGCAGCCATGGAAGCTGGGGAGGCCTCTGGCTATGATGGTGGTAAGAAGGGGCTGTCTATGTTGCTTTTCACCATAAGTCTTTAAGTCTTTGATGCAGAATTGGGGCTGGGATGAAGGTGGGGAGTCCTAGTGGCTGCACTGTTTCTCAAAATGAAAAATCTGCAACATCTTGGAAATAAGATCTTAGTGGCTAATGTGAAGACATTCACTGTTCAACTTGGATATAACTAGTCATGACCCCAAATAGAACATATGGTCCCCAAATATATACTTATTGAGGCAATTATCTACCACTGGGCTCTATGACTATATTTAATTAATGTAACATTTCAAAACAAAAAGATTGCAAAGATGTATTTCTACTTAATTTGCCAAGTTATGTAATTTAAACAGAAGTGAACTTAAGCACACATTTAAGGGAAAAAGCTTACAGTTACTGCAGAATGCATAGCATTGAGTCAAATGCTCCTTAAAGTCATTTTTTTCTTCATATATCTTTAGCTTCTAAATCCATGCTCCTAGTTTATGGTCAGTGTGAGAAAACTCATGTAAAACATTTCTGTGATGATTTCTATTATACATTTTATGTTTAAAATCAGGAATTATGATGATTTCGACAATTTTACATATATACACACAGACATGCACACACATACATATGTACACACATGTGTATGTATATATAATGTGCAATAAATTGTGTATATATATTATATAATAAATTTTATTATACATCTTATTTTTTGCTTTTACCAATAAAATTTCCTTCTTTTCTAAAACTGTAATCGACCTTATTAATCTAGCTTTAGTTGTACACCAAGGCAAGTTAAATATAATGATATCTAAAATTTGTATTTTTTTGTTTTCTTTTTTAAATTTTATTGGTGTATTATAATCATATATCATGATGAAGTTCAGAGTGATAGAGATATACATGCACACAGCACTAGGTGAGTAATAATAAATTGTGTGTATACAATAAACAATAAATTGTGTATATGTAATGTATAATGAATTTTAATATTCATTTTATTTTAAAAATCAGAATTAAGATGATTTTGTCAATTTTACATATATATGCAGACACACACACACACACACACACACACACACATACGCATGTGTATTTCCCTCATGCTTTCTGTATAATCAAGCCACAGAACATGACTCTTCTGCAGAGAAAAGATCTCAAATTCCAAGAATGCTTTTACAAAATAGATTTTTAAAAACAACTTTAGCCTGTCATGTTACATTCCTACAATTACAATGTATATACATTGAATCAATTTTTTACTGAGGTGTTTCTTGCCTTATATAAACACTGCATAAATCCATTAGATAGCAGTCAGTTCCTATAGGGAAAAATACAAAACTGTTTAGAACAAAGTAATTTAAAATTATGGACACTGAAAGAAAAAAACATGAGAAAATATGTTTTTTCTTTTTCAAAAAAAGTTACCACTGCATTTACTAAGACTTGTTTACACAAAACTATGCAGTAAGAATAAAATAAACTGAACTTCACATGAAATTATTAGTAAGTAGAAAATTCCCATCAGATCTGAAGCAAAAAGTGCCTACTAGTAGTCTAACCAATCATGAATGTGCCATGCAGAATAAAAGATGGATGGATCCAAAGGGAAAAACAGCAGTATATTAAAACCAAAAGAGAGAGAGAGAGAGGATTTTATCTCTGTCATAGATCCTACTGGATTGAGTGATATGAATGAAACTGATTTATAAACTGTTTACAAAATTCTTGGTTTCTTCATGCAAGTTTTGGATTTTTGTACTTTCTCTTGTGGTTGTAAATTGTGTTGTCTTTTGCCTACTACAACCCAAATCAACTTTCTCCACCCCTGTGAAAACCACATTGAGACTCTATTCAAATGATTTATTTTCTTAAGCTAATACATAACTTTCAACTTAATCCAACTGGCTCAGTGGCCCCCAAAGCATTCTGCTCCCCCGACAGGGGCCCAGGATAAATAGCCCTTGTGGGATTCGTGTTCCCACTTCTTCCTCTCTCTTCACTTTCTAAATTCTTCAGTAGTTTCAAAAACAAATTTGATTCTTTTCTTTGATCCCAAGAGGGCACTAGTCACACATGGTCTTGGCTCCTGGCCCTTCCGGCACTTGTTACTTGAGCCAGGTTCATTGGGCTGGAATAGCAACTCAGGCCTTAATTGCCAGCAGCCTCAGTGAATACTAACAAATATTCCAATAACCGGTTAACGTTTACTGAGTGCTCTTCTGGCACTAGTTCTCTGCATCTTTACCATAACTCCGTGAGGAACACTGCATCATCATCCTCGCTGTACAAATCACAGAAAAGAGGCTGAAAGAAGGAAAAGAACTTTCCCAAGGCGACAGTTAGTAAAAGATGGAGCCAGGATCCCATTCCAGCTTGGCTGATGAGAGATGATTTTTAACCAGCACTGTGTATTTCTTTAGCATTAGAGAGATGATAATTACCATAATAACACAAATACATATTCTTTTTACTTACGAAGCACAGTGCCTTTTAGATGCATTGCTCTATGCAGGTCTCCCATAATTATCTGAGGAATATGTTTTATTACTTTATAGATGAATAAAATGAAGTTCTCAAAAGGGAGGCTATGAGGTCTGTACTTTCTAAGGACACTTTCAGGAAATAGAATCATATCTTTGAAAATTATTGTAGCTAGTCTTTGGTATGCTAGAACTGCTCTTATAGTAACGTAAACTTCCTTTAGGATTTGTATATCTTGAAGTAAGGGTGGGAAAACCATGCCGTCCTCATGTAAACATGTATTACACCTACTCTTGCCCTACCAGGAGGGTTTTCTTCCTGAGTGTGCTGAGGTTGCTTAGTGACTCTGAGCTCCCTATCCCACATTGCAGGCACTTTGGAGTGTAACTGACTTGGAAAGCCCAGTTTGTTTTCTCTGTTAGAAGAAAAGGCAAATAGGTCAAGAGAATGCTTGCATTTAAATTTGACTGCTCTTTTGGCAACGTACTTTTGAGGAGTTCTCAAAGGTTTATTGCTGGCCTCTCTTCTGTAGTTCTACCAAGAGCAGATTTATGCCTATTGATTATTTCCAACTGATTCCATAGTTCTTAGAACTATTCCATGTCTTGGAGTTGTGAGTCTCTCTGCTCCCTTAAGTGACTATATAGAAGGCTTTGAGGCTCTTAATCAAGCTCTCTCATTCATAGGGAACATCTGGGGCATAAGAAATATTTATGCATCCCTTATTCTTTTTTATTTTTATTTTTATTGTGTGTGTGTGGTACTGGGGATTGACCCCAGGGGCATGCCCGGCTGCATCCCTTATTCTAATAAACACTGAGAAAACAGGATGATCCCAACCTAATTGCACATTTTTTGTTCCATCTCTAAACTATTTCTATTGTCCTTTGGATTTCCCATGAGGGTTTAAAACTCCCAACTATGGGACATATTATGCTTCCCCAGTATTCCCGGGAGTCCTTCTCATAGCTCTCTTTCTCTATGGATATTCCCCCCATGGTATCTTCTCTCTATAGTCAGCAAATCTATAGAGACAGAATGTGGACTAGGGGTCTTCTCTGCCTTGGGACATGAGGGGAGGAGTAGGAAGTGGCTATTAATGGACACAATGTTTCTTTTCCTAATAAAATATTATAAAATTGACCATGGGGATGGTTGCACAACTCTGTGGATACTAAAATCAACCGACTTAAACACTTCAAATGGGTTAATCGTATGATACCTGAATCATATCTCAGTAAAGCTATATTTACAAATAATGAAGAAAGAGTAGATCCCACAACCACAGATTTATATGCCTGGCTCTAGTTATCAGAGGAGCTCTAGATTGGCCACTGTCTGCTGTATATCTCTGTGTGCAGGTTTCAGGAGAACTTCAAATGAAATTGCTCCATCAGACCTCAGGAATTGCTCCTTAATTGGTATTATCATCACTCTAGTCACTGAGACTTCAGAGCTTTGGGAAATGACTTTCATCCTATCCTTGAAATGTCTAAGTAAAATCGACCAACCACACACAAAATACTTTTAAGAAATCTCCTTGGTAGTTCAGTAGATGGTGTAGGAAAATTCAACCAACCAGGAAACATAGTGATAGTAATTTGTACCAGAGGCAAGTAGTGGGATTATTTACATTTCACTCTTGATGTGACTTCCCATATCTTCTGAAGTGGGCATGTCAATGTCTTCCCATTTTGTAGCAAATTTATTAATTTGTATATGTTCAGCCATTTTCAATCCCTTGGATAAATCCACTTGATCATGGTTTTGATTCATTTAATGTGCTTTTGAATTTAATTAGCTAGTATTCTAGAGAGGATTTTTCCATCCATGTTCATCAAGGATACTAGCCTGTAATTTTCTTTTCTTGTAATAGTCTTCTTTTTCTGGCATTGATGTCAAGATAATGCTGGTATTGTAGAATGAGTTATAAAATGAGTTCGATGTATTCCTTCCTCTTCAATTTTTTTGGAAGAGTTTAAGAAGTATAGGTGTTAATTCTTATTTAAATATTTGGTGGGAGTCACCAGTAAAGCCCTTAGGTTCTGGGCTTCTCTTTGATGGGAGATTTTTGGTAATTGATTCAATCTCTACCCTCATTTCTTATCTGTTCAGATTTTCTATATTTTTCATTATTCAGTCTTAGTACACTATATGTTTTTAGGAATTTATTTATGTTTTCTAGGTTTTCCAATATTTAGGACATAACTGTTCATGGAAGTCTTTTATGATCCTCTATATTTCTATGGTATCAGTATAAATATCTCTCTTTTTATTGTGATTTTATTTGAGTGTTCTCTCTTTCTTACCTTAAAGTTTTGCCAAATTTGTCTGTTTCTTTCAGGAAAACAGAACTGCTTGTTTCATTGATTTTTTTTGTATTTTAATCTAGTCTCTATTTCATTTATTTCTGCTCTGATCTTTGTTACTTCCTAGAAGAACAGAATTTTAAGAGTAAATTTTCTAAATGAGTTCTGTGGTTTCTGGAATTGCCTCTCTAATCTGATTAGATTTAAAGATACTAATGATGAGAAGTTAACACTTCCACTGATCACTCTGGGTCCCTCCATTCTCTGAACCATTAAGCCAAGAAAGGAGTTTCTGTGCTGGCTGGACTGATAGATTCTGACTATAAGGAGGAAATTGGACTACCACTCCACAACGAAGATAAGAAGAGTGTGTGTGTAAAATAGGAGATTCCTTAGGGTGTTCCTTAGAATTATCATGCCACGTGACAAAAGTCAATGAAAAAACGACAACATCTCAATCCCAAGAGCTCTCCTAGTTGCACAGAGCTTCAAAAACAAAAGTTTGGGTTGCTCTAATACATAAAGTTACAGGGCCAGCTGAATACAGAAGAGGTGTTGAAAATGTAGATATAAATATCAGCTACAACCATCTGACCAGTTATAGAAATGAGGACTATGATTGTCACGAACATTTCCTTTTTATTTTGTTGTGAATCTGTTTGTATCTCTCTGTGCACATGAATCTTAAGTAAATATCTTCATTTTCTTCATTCTTTTGTTCACTTATCATTTGGCATAAGGTAAATTGATTTTATATGATAGTATTTAAGTACTGTTAATTTTATATCAGAGTATTTAAATTATGGGATAATAAGGAGAAGATTAGACCTTACTGAAGAATTTTACTTCTTTTTTGAGGGAGGGAATGAAGGCATTTTGAGTTGTGTACATGAGATTTCTATCATAACAAGCAAAATTTTTACCTTGTTATTGTCTTTATTTGGAGAATTGACCACAATGGGTGGACTTGTGATGGTTTATTTTGTGTGTTGACTTGGCTGAGCCACAGAGTTCCTAGATATTTGGCCAAACCTCACTCTGCTTGTTTCTGTGAAGGTATTTTTGGATGTGATTAACATTTAAACAGGTATATTGAGTAAAGCAGATTGTTCGCCATAATGTGGGCATCCTTTATCCAATCAGTTGGAGGCCTGAATGGAATAATAAAACTGACCTTCAAACAAGTAGGAAAGCATGCTGTCTGACTGATAGCTTTGAACTGTGACATTGGCTTTTCTCCTGTCTTCATATTCAGATTGAAACATACTCCCTTTCATTGGTCTTGATTCCTTCCAGACTTTGGATTGGATCTGCACCCTTGGGTCCCCTGGCTCTCAGGTATTTGGATTCAGTCTGGAATTAAACCAGAAAATTTCCTGGGTCTCCATTATACTGACTAATCCTGCAGATATTATAATTTGCCAGCATTCATAATAATGTGAGCCATTTCTTTATTATCTATCTATTTATCATCATCATCATCTATCCATCCATCCACCCACCCATCCTTTTATTTGTCCTATTTCTCAGTCAAACCTTAATACAACCTTTGGTTCAGTTATGGCACTTTTGGTTTAAGCTGACTTAAACTTTATTATACAATAAGGACAGGTGGCACTGCCTTCAGGATTGGTTCATGCAGTGGCTAACAAGCATTATCAAGGATGCAGGGTTTATTTAAATTTTTATCTACTGTGTTCACAGTCAGCTTCATCTTTAGACTACAGCTGATGATATATGCAATCTTGTTACTGAGGCACAATCTTATTCCGAATAAGAAGCTAAAACATTTCTTCCTGAGTAATGAAATTTCTTTATTGACTAATGAGTCAATGTTTTCCAGAAGCCTCTGCAGGCTTGATACGTTGGAAAATTGAGTCTTTTAAATCATTAGTATCAGTCTTATTCAAATAAATGGCTTAAGTATGATATCTTGAGAATATCAACTGTGGATCACAATAGAATAGCTGACCAAAATTTTGATTCTTTTAGGAAGAAGTAACCAGGTAGTTGTGATAAATGAGACCACTAGATTCTCTAGTTCTCAGTTTTTCTAATTATAAAATGGGCAGAATAGTAGCATCCAACACCCAGTGTGGCTTTGAGGGTTTAATTAGTTTATGTACTTAGTAAAAGTACTCATCACCATGACTGACTCATAACAGCTACTTGATAAATATTAGCTACTATTCTTTGAAAGATCCACATTTTACTTTTCATTATATACTACTCAAAGGAAAGGAAAGAGAAGATGAGCATAGAAGAGGGAAAGGGAGAAAATTCCTACTTTTTGTACCTATGTATTTATTGTTATCAATTCTGAGTTTAAATATTGACTCACAGTCTTCTGCTGATCATAACTGAAGCATTTGTACAGAATAGGATAGATTATTCCTAAAACCTGAGGGCTTCTGAAAGAGACATGTCATGATGTTCCTATTATTGAATGACTTTGGTTCCACTGAGTGTACTTTTAAACCCCAAATTAATTATTTACTCCTGATAAAAAATATCATTCTGACACTCCATTTCTCCTTTATTTGAAGTACACAGATAAATATTTATTTTAGCCATCATTGAAGGTAGTCAAAGTAAAGAGTACAAAATACTTCTTAAATTTATAGTAGGGCATAAAAATAATTCTGCTCATAACTATTTGTTAATTATAAAAGAACCAAAAGGAAACTGAATTACTCAACTTATATATAATATTTTTCAAATATCAAGAACCTTATGCATTAATTCAATTAATAAAAAGTTTAATCAGATTGTATTGAGGAGTTCAGGGTAATGTATCTTTGCAACAGTTATCTAATAAAATGCTTTAATTTTATTGAAATGAGAGTGATCCTTAGTGTGCATTTTGATGATGATTTACATATTTATTTTTAAGCTTGAATGACTAAAAAGCTGGCTCATTTGAAGAGCAATATGAAAGTTCTTAGCATCAATAACAATATAAATAATAAAATAAACTCTTGAAATTTTGTATTTTTTATCTGCTTCTTCTGTGTCTAAATAAATATATTTTTAAATGAGTAATCTTTAGATACTTTAAGATATTCCACAAATCATAGAGTTCAAACAATAATCATCAATGGATGCTAAAATTACTAGGTGAATGTTTATTGGAGAACAGATTATTAACATAGTATCAACATATCTCCAAAGTTTAAGAAATTAAACTTCGAATTAAGAAATTCATAATTACAAAAGAAAAGAATGTTTCTTTATTATGATGAAATCTGGGGTCTACACTTAGAGCAATTATCAAATTTAACATCCCCAAAAGGGGTACAAGCTAAAATTATTTGCATCTTAATGTATGCAGTAAGAAGTATGTTATCTGTGCAAAATTCTTATGGAAGAAATAAAGTTTTACCTGAACTGAATCATGAAGAGACAAGCAGACAATATCTAAAACATGTGACATTCTATAAAACTAGTGGTTGCACATATTAAATTAGTACAGGAAAAAACAAGTAAAAATGGAAATTATCTCTTTTAGATTAAAATAGGCTAAAAAGTAATAACTAGATTTATTGTGTGAAACCAATACATTTATTTGAAACCAGTTTAAAGAAAAAAATGAAAATAAAAAGTTTCCAGAATAAACTTTATAAATAAAATCAGTTTATTGTTAATGAATATCTGAATAGTGAATGTTCTGAGAATTTGTCTCTTTGATTCTCAAGATTGTAGTAATGATAGGAAGTATTGACACAATTTTACTGCAGTTCTCCTAGAAAAATATCAATAAAAATCCCAGCAAAGGCAGTCTCAAAAATCTAAATGTATGAATACCGTGACAATAAGAAAACACATTTAAATTCTCCATGTTTAAATTATTACACAATGTAGGATTTCCCATACAATGTAAATATAATAGGAAATATTCTTGTCTTCTTTTAAATATTAAATTTAATATTATACCATCAAGAGTATGTTCACTATAGGTTACTTGTGATATGAATTGCCAGATGCATGTTTTCTAAGAATGTTGTTTAATAATGTTATTTGTGCATTGCAATTATACATCGTACTAAGATTCAAAGTGATACATTCATATATGCACATATTTCTTGGTATGTTTCCCTCCACCTCCCACCTCACTCTTTTCAGCAATAAGGGTGCATGTTAGTTATGTAATCTTTTACTCTTTACTTGTTATCTTAGAGATTGTATTATCCATACTAAAATGTTTAGATAAATTAACAATTTCAAATCAACATATTTGACAAATTAATAATTTTATAATGCATTGTACAATGCACATACCCTAGAATACTTTAACTCCATTTACCTCTCTTTTTCTTTTGCTCTTCTTTTTGTCATGCATATTAATCCCAACTAATTTTTTATTCAAATGTATGTCCTTGTTGATATTTTGTTTCTTATTCTATTAGATACTAAAAGAATCATGTTGAAGTCTTCTTGAGCAATTTACTTCTATAAAATCTCATCTCAGTCTCGGCTTCTGTGAACTTTGATCTAAGACATTTTTTGCTAGTATATATATAAAGTTTTCTTATTTTTTATTCAGCTAGTATTCATTTAGATTCATTTCCCTATTTCTTCTTCCCAATAAAGACCAGAGGCTCTCAGAATTCCAGTTTAAACTCCAGAAGGTTAGATTCATGAATATTGCAAATTGATTTGTTCTATGTAACTGCTATTTTATTTTGCAAAGGATGAACTTTCCACACCCATCCAAAGGCATTGTTGAGTGTGCACTAAGCAACTGGATAATAAAAATTTTGTTTTGTTCTGGCGCTGGTGTTTCTTATGAATACCTCTAGCCATGTCCAACTGGTAGCAACAGTTCTCAACTGGGCATTGAGATAAACTGGAAATTTTTTTCACTTTACTTGAACAACTGGTTGTGGATATGGGACTAGAAAGGTCAGAGGTGTGTCTTCTCGCAATTTACTTCTTATGAGTCATGAGGGTTTTGGGGTATTGGACCTCTACCTAATTCTTTTCTGTAAGAAAAATCCATGTTCATTTTTTTTAACAGTAGCATTTTATTTCGTGGAATTTGTAAGTATCTACCCAGAGGTCACTGCAATTACCTGCGTCTTTCACAACTCACCAAAGTTGATGAGGGCAACAACGCTCTTCCAACCCAAGAAATATGGTTGACATGTCTTGGCCTCATGAAATCTTGCTGAGCTTTTTTGTGGAGGTCAACCCACTCTGCACTCACACTTCATCAGCTCACGCCTTCATTCGAGAAACTGCAGGGAAGGGGGGGAAGTTTCCTGACCTGAGGTCTGTATCATACAGATGTCTGTCCTATGTCTTATTACAAAGAGTTCACTAAGAGTAGGAGTCTAAAAGCAGTTAATAAACATCATAGTGACTTTAAGAAACTGAGTAAACATGAACATTTTAAAAGCTATGTAAATGAATACTAATTGTCCATACGGCCCTAATTGTGGACAATAAATATTGCAGAAAATCAGATAAAAATATTGAAAGTCAGTATGAACTGTTTGAGTTTTCAAATGAACATAATAGATAAATAAATTTAAAATATATTCCTGGAGCAGAATAATCAGCATTTGATAGATTTTAAATGTATAAATTAGAGGGAAGAAATGAGGCTGAAAATCCTATGAAAAAGAAATGATTTTAATTTTAATAAAAATTGCATCTGCTTTAGGTGCGGAGAGAGTTAATAAACATTAATGTCATGCAATATACTTTGAAATTCTTTTTCTGTTTTTCCAGTTGTTTTGCTTTAGAACTTGATGATATGTAATTTTGATTAAAAAGGAGAAATAATCAGGTTGCTTTCTATGCCAAGTTTGTTCTTATCTGGTTGCTATGACAATCTCCTTCAATAGATATTTTTTCTCTTTTGTGGATTTATCTCTTTTTGATGTTATAAAAAGAATTTTTGTAGGTAAGGGGTTTGATTTCTTTATGCTTAAAGGATTTTTAAGAAATAAAAAAGGCTTTTAGTTAAAGCCTCTGCATTCCAGGGTGTCATGTCTTATTTAAGTTTTAAAATGAAAAAGTTGATATCACTTGTAAAAAAAAATAGAATGGAGATGAAGGTCTTTGGAAAATCTAAATTTTTCTTACTTCCATATTGTATGCACTAATTGCATCCTCTGCCATTGTTCTGTGCACATAAAGGTTGATTTTTTTATACTCGATTCTTGTTTTATTATTTTAAAAATGAAATACTTCCCTAAATCTTTAACTCATTTGGAAGGGTAAATTTAAAAGAAAAAAAATACTAGATCGTGAGTTAAAATTCTAAATTCCCATCCAAATTTTGTCACTAAAAATCAGTTTAACCTTGGAAAGTCACATGACTCCCTGTGAATTACAACTTTATTTTTAAAAGAGGTTCTTAAGCCATATAGTTTTTTTCCAATTTTAAAACAATGTAACTCTTTGCCCAGCCCCTTTTTAATTAGAATCCTGATCATACAACATTTTTCTAAGAATTTCTTTTGTATTTTCTATGAAATTATAATAGATGAAGTCAACAAATATTTATTGAGTTCCTTTTACATACCATGCATATGATTCACAATCTTTCTGGCCAGCTAAAGTCACATAAATTTTTCCTGAGAGCCATAATGTGAAAATAGACCTCAGAGGTAACTTTTGTTGATACTTAAAGTAGAAGATAGTAATGTTAGATGGCAGCATATTGAGTTTGTTCTATACAGATGTCTCCAAATTTATTGTTTAGATGATTTACTAGGTAATATTGGCTACTCCAACCATAGCACCTGCAGTTCTTGTGGAAGCACCTATATTTTGTCAAAGAGTTTCTGAAGCCCTGTGTCTGGGTTATGGTTGGATAATCAGAATTTAACATTTCAAACAAGTTTGTAGGCAATGCTTATGCTGCTAGTAGTTGTTCTATGACTACACTTTGATAACCACTGGGTCGGTCAGTTTATAGAGTTTGTTTGTTTTATTTTTAAGTTTGAAACATTGCCCTAACTGTTGTTATCTATGTAGGTATAAATATATATTTTAAAATGTCACATGTGAGAGCCAGGAGTGGTGGCACACTCCTGTAATCCCAGTACTTGGGAAGCTGGGACAGGGGATTGCAGGTTCGAGGACAGCCTCAGCAAGTAGTGAGACTTTCATCAACCTAGCAAGACCCTATTTCCAAATAAGAAATAAAATTGGGCTAGGGGTGTAGCTCGAAGATAGAATGCCTCTGGGTTCAATCCCCAGTACCACACACACACACAAAATAAGTCACATATGTTGCCTTAATCTTTGTAGATTTATAGCACTTGTTAAAATAAGAATGTATGTTCCATTCTAGTATTTGCTTTGAAAAAGAAACATAAATTCATGTTTGATTTCTTGGGACAAACAACATGTAAATTCATATCTAAGTTTATATATTCTGCAAATATGAAAGCAGGGGATCATATTTAGAATTCAACTATTATGCTTTTATTATGAAGCAAATTCACTTAAGTATTTGATATCATATCGCTAATTCATTATTATTTTTAATAATGTTGATCTCATCTGAAAAATATCTCTGTAGTTGGCTTGCAAAGTAGATAGGTATTAAGATTTTGTTTCTTATATACCGAATTTTAATGGTCCTTCAGATAATCCTATATATCTTGATATTTGACACTAGGAATCCTGACCATTTATATTTCCCTGTTCATTCATATAGTCATAGTCTTGTGGTCACTTGAAAGAGCAAGTCTCTTTTTGTTAGTCTTTGGAGACCTATAAACACCAGTTAAAACAAAAGGAGACATTAGAGTTTGTTTGTACAAATTACCCAATGAAAAATGAGCACAAAGATATTACGTGATTGTATGAAAATCATCCAAATTGTGAGGCCTTGCTAGAACTAGAACTCATTTATTCTGATAACCAGGCCTGTTCTCTTGCCACTATTTTGTAATGTTTACTTGAATTTTATGGCCATCGGATAATTATAATCTTCTTCTCTTCTTTCCCTCCAGATCACTGACGGTTCACAATCACCAAAACAGAGATCAGCTGTCTCCTTACACCTTGCTTAGGTCTATACTGTAGGATGTCTAAGTCTGCTCTAAATATCATGCAAGTGTTTGTGTTCATAAATATGTGTGACTTAGGGGCCTAATATTTGTATCCATTTTCCTTCAGTAACTTGATATGTCTCTAATTAACATTATAAGCTTCACAGCAAGAGTCCTTTCTCATAAGCATACTATAGTAAACTTATGCATACCAACTCCAATTTGATTATTCTCCATAGTAGATAATAAAAGTTGGGACAAATTCATCTCATCCCTATATTTATTTTCATTCATATTGGCTAAAAGCCAATGTGACTTTTAGCTCCTCCCATCAAGAGATAGAATGTATTTTTTCACCTTTTAAATTAATACTGGCCTGTGACTTGCTTTGGCCAACACAATGTAGAAGAAGTGAGAAAAGGGAAATGAAAAATTTCCAGGTAGTACATTAAAAAATAAAAAGTTGCTTGGCCCCCATCCCCTCTTCTCACCTTCCTGGTAGCTACAGCAGACATGGAGACAGTGATTCCTTTAATCATATGTGGGTAACTTTCTAGGCACAATAACCACAATAACAGTGAAGGACTTTGGACTTCTGAATGTCCTCAGAGAGCAAAGCCACTCTCACTCTACCATCAACCAAGACTTTTTTGAAAAAGAGAAGATTCTATTTTTCTTTCTTATAGTCATTGCCATATTTGTCTTTGTTGAAGCAAACTAATATAGTTTCCTTGTTGCTTACAAATCAAAATGTATTTATCCTAGACTAAAAAAATAATCCTGCTGGGCATGGTGGGGCACACCTGTAATTCTAGTACTTGGTAGGCTGTGACAGGATAATTTCAGGTTCGAGGACATTCTCAGCAATGTAACCTAGTGAGACCCTGTTTCAAAATAAAAATTAAAAAAAATAAAAAGGGCCAGGGGTGTAGCTTGGAGATAGAATGCCCCTGGGTTCAATCCCCAGTCACACACACACACACACACACACACACACACACACACCACAAATTATCCTATGAATGTGATGCAAATGTTGTAAGGTATATCTCCTGAGATCTTTGTAGCCTAGACCCACAGTAAATTCAAATTCTCAAAAATAGTTGTCTAGGCACAGTTTGTTATTTATATGCTCCAGATACTCGACTAAGCATATACCATATACATATATTATCTCACGTCATTCTTGTATTAGGCAGCTTTCCATCAGTATAAAAATACCTGTGATAATTAACTTATAAAGATAAAACATTTACTTTGTCTCACAGTTCTGGAATTTTTGGTCCAAGGTTAGGTTGACCCATTACTTTGGGCCTCTGATGGGGGTGCCCAAAGGTACTGGAAAGATGTGCACAGGGAGCAAACTGCTCACCTCATAGTCAGGAAGAAAAGAAAGAGAAGGAAGAAGAGACCAGGATTCCATGATGCACTTCAAGGTTATTCTCCAATGATCTAAGGATCTCTCACTAGGCTCTACCTCCCAAAGGTTCCGCTATGTCCCAACAATGCCATTCTGGGGACCAAGCCTTCAACACATGGAACAGTGGGGAACATCCAAGACTCAAACTGTAACAATTCTCAAAACAAATTTATGAGAATATGATGAATAAATTAAAGTTTTGTACCAGATAACAACTTGATATCACATACATACTGATATCACATATATACTGATATCACATACATACTGAAATGTAGAATAATAATTTGAACTTCAGTCTTTCTGGCTATACAACCATAAGGTGGTCAATGAGTCAGAACTTTGCAAAACTTTCTTTGGTAGATTTTTAAACTGTGAAGCCCAAGAAAAACATTTTAGGTGGGGTGATACCTAATTTTCTAGAAGATAACTTAATGAATTGAATTGCTATCATTATATCTTTTTCATACTTGTTTTGTAGGTCTCAAATTGCCCTACATTTTTCTGAGTAATTGTCTTAATTCTCCATTTCACCTACACTGTGCCAATCTAATATCACACACATATGTGCATCAGGTTTCTTCTATCATCTTAATGAGCAGCTCAACATTGTTATTTCAAGACATTAATAATGAGAGTGAAAAAGCTGGACATACCATTGTTGATATCGTTAATTTGGTTGTACAAAAATAGCTGAGTGTGGATGAAGGTGAAAATCAATTCGTTTTGGATTTCGCAAAGTTAGGTACATCACAATCAGCTAGTTCACAATATTCTTTTCAACTTTTATTTCAGTCATGTGGCGGCAACTCCAGGGCTACTGCATTTTGAGGTGAAGTCTGAGCCTGTTACTGTGGGAATTATACATGTGTGCATGTGTACATGTATATCCAGATACATCCATTTAGCTAATCTGTATATCGGGATAAAATAAAACCATAAAAATCTGTTGTGTTTGCCCATTAGGTATCACAGCAGAATTGCCCAATCTGGCACAATTAACTGTTCTTTTCAGGGCCTTCCTATTGTGGTGGGTCAGGTTTCTGGAACATTGTCAGAGTTGGGACAGAGGCTTTAACAACACCTGCCGGGGCTGTGAACAAAGGCGTATTGCATTTATACAGTGGTTTTCATCACAGGGCATCAGCTGGCTGCAAAGGGGAATGCACAGCCCCTATTCACAGCCCAGGAGAATGCTTTTCTTTCCAAAGCTCAGCATGTGACTCACCTATATTCAGTGTCCTATGGACCACCCCCCTATTTCAATCCAAGAAGGGCCAGCAGAAGTGATTTTCTATGTAACGTCTCCAAACCCCCTTTCCCTATTCTGTAAGTGTGTGAGATAGTTCTACATAATCACATCTGGAAGGGATTGTGAGATGTGCAACGTGACTGAGTCCCAAAATGACTTTCATTTATAAGGATATTAGACAGTTCTTATTCAGTTAAGATAAGGACAAGCAGTGAAGCAAGCCAAATGGAGCTATTTAAAGGGAGTGTGTCCCGGCTTCTGTGAAGAAGCTGTATTTTTAGCAAGATAGCCCTCAGAAAACATGATTATTATTTTGACAAAATAGCCTCATTTTCTTTACAAGCATCTGCATGGAAGACTGACTGAATGAGTTATTAATTGAGCTCTTTGGTTGTTATATATATATATATATATATATATATATATATATTGGTTTCTGATCTTTCTAAGAGTATTCTTTCAGGCAGTTTAGTGTGCCTGACTGTTTCTAATTCCTCCTTTTCACATTAATCCCCTCACCTCAGAGATGTCCACATGCATTCCCTGTGTCCTGTCAAATGCAAGTCGACAGGAATGTTTAAAACTGTTCAGATCTGCACTGGAGGAGCTGGCGTGACTCGTGCAGACTGTTCATGGTGTGGTGTGCAGAGCTTGGCTTTTTATGCTCACCTTGGGACTGAAGTCAGGATGCAGGCATTGCAGGTGGACTCTTGTTAGGTCCCTCTTGGCCTTCTCAGTACAAACAAACAAACAGACGACAAGAGCCTGGCTATGAGAAGGGCAAAGAGCTGCTTCAGCTATTTGGCATTGCTGGGCGCATTCGCGGCTGGGCTGCCTAGGCTTTGTTCCCCAGCACAGAGTAAATCTCAGGAAATTTCCTCATAAAAGACAAAGAACGAGCGCAGGGGAGTCTTAAATAAGAGGAATAGACTCTGAAAGGTGTCAGTATAAGTGGTTTTGAACAAAGGAATCTGAAACAATGTTCACCTTAAGAATCTGAATTACCTCTTGTTTTTCTAATTGAGTAAGTGGGGAAAAAGGAGACAAGAATAAAAAAGTAAGCAATTCACTTTAAAGAAAAGATGAAGTTATGAGACCCTGAATAATGGGAGAGATGAGACTGAAAAGAGGAATTGTGATTTGGTGTTCACTAGTCTGAAATTATGTCTGTAAAATGCTACAATTTTCAGTAAATGATGACACTTTTTTCTTTTTTATAAATAGTTCCCAGAAAATTAATTATTTAATGCACACATTTAATGCACATAAAATGTCTATTAGGCACAAGATACTTCTTTGCCATGATATATATTATTAAGTGCTCCTTCCCTAGTTCAAGCAGAAGCTTGGAATTTGTATAAGAGTTGTAGGCCTAATTCTATCAAGTTACTATGGACGTTGAATAAATTACCTAATTTGTCTTGATCTCAGTTTCCTCCTTTTAGAGAAATGAATGGACAAAATTATCTTGGATGTCCTTTCTAGCTTTGGGTTTGAAAATTTATTACAGTAAATAGTGGCATCACAGGGGATCCCAACTCTGCGCTCTGCCAAACAGTGTCTATGTATTCCCTTGTGTTTAAAAAATACCTCATCTATCAATCCCTTTCAGTTTTTTCTGATACTTTTAAGCTGAAAAATATAATCTCATTTTTATTCGTACCTTCTCTCCCTGAACATATTCCTCATGTCTCTGTGATGGAAAGAATCCAGTCAAGTGCATCTACAGTATTGAAACTAGGTAGAAAATAACAAGGTGAGTGTTCCCAACAGCAACTCAGCAGTACCTGATTCATATACATTAATTTTATAAATATTTCTGCACACCAGAATATTTTATGAAAAAATGCATGTGTGGAATATATAAGTAATACGTACATACTACATATCTATGTAAAACACATTGAATGTTCATTTAGTAGCTGATTGTCTAATTTGCATACCTATGACCTGAACTAATTTGAATTAATGAAGAATTTAAATAACTTAATTCCAAAATATTAAATGATTGAAATAGCTGATTAGATCCAGCTGGGTCATTTCCTCTATGCTTGCACTCTTTTTTTCTTTTCATTTTATGTATTCAGAATTATGATATATATCCAATACATTTATACACAAAAATTCAACTCTTTAAAAAACTTCTGACAAAATGTATAATCAAGAGCCACCAACATCTATGTCATCAATGCCATGACATCAGATCCTAGCTGTTAAAATAAAAAAATTCTCTGGGCGTGGTGGTGCACGCTTGTAATCCCAGTACTTTGGAGGCTGAGACTGGAGTATCCCTGTTCACGGCTAACCTCAGCTACTTAGCGAGTCCCTCCGCAACTTAGTGAGACCCTGTTTCAAAATAAAGAATAAAAAAGTAAATAGAGCTGGGGATGTAGCTTGGAGGTAGAATGCCCCTCGGTTCAATCCCTAGTACCACAAAAAAAGAGATTATTACTACTAGATTATCTAGTCACTCACAACCTGGTGGATTGTTGTGCATTATTTCAAATTATTCCTTAATTTTTTAGTAGTGTACTGTTAAAATATATGATTGTAGCCGGGCGTGGTGGCACACGCTTGTAATCCCAGTACTTTGGGGGGCGGAGACCAGAGGATCCGGGTTCACGGCCAACCTCAGCGCGCATGCGCGCGCGATCTCTCTCTCTCTCTCTCTCTCTCTATCTAGTGAGGCCCTCCGCAACTTCGTGAGACCCGGTTTCAAAAATAAAGCATAAAAAAAATAGGGCCGGGGGTG
>PVJS01015666.1:0-38575 GCA_004027185.1 Glis glis | reverse complement strand
ACGCCCCCGGCCCTATTTTTTATACTTTATTTTGAAACCGGGTCTCACAAAGTTGCGGAGGGCCTCACTAAGGAGAGAGAAAGAGAGAGAGAGACAGGGAGAGAGAGAGCGAGAGAGCTGAGGCTGGCCGCGAACCCGGATCCTCCGGTCTCCGCCTCCCAAAGTACTGGGATTACAAGCATGCGCCACCACGCCCGGCCTCAATTACATCAATTCTGATCATTAAAACATTAGCTCTCCAGGGTCCATTCTATATCTAACCATAACACAATCTAAATAGGAAAGAATTGTATTTTATCAAATGGTATTGAAATAACTGGCTACCGACACATGGAAAAACATATATAAAAATCATCAAGTTCCTACCTTATATAATACACACAAAAAATTGAGATAGAACACATATCTAAACATAAAATCTAAAACCACAAAGCTTTTAAAGGAAAAGGTAAGAGGAGATCTTCAGAACTTGTGAGCAAGCAAAGATTATACTTAGGTAGCAAAAATAAAAGGTTGACAATTTAGACTTTATCAAATTAAACATAAAACCTGCTCATTAAAAACATCATCAGGTGGATTAAAGATGGCGGGATAGAGGGAGACAGTGTGCTTCAGGCGCTCTGAGACTTGGAACTGCAACCAGCGGGAAGACTGCTTCTTGACAAGGAAAGAAAAGCAGCTAAAACTCAATGAAACAATGACAGTCGAAATGCTGTGGAATAGGAGGCAGCAGAGAGAGCAGAGGACTGTATAGAGCTCCATGCATCTCACCTGGTGAGCGGAGAGCAGAGGCGGTGGCGCCATCTTGGAGGCTATGCCGGCACCGAGGCTCCCAGAGACCTCCAGTAGAGAAGCAGCAGATCCCTGTGAAGCCAGCAACTACAGACCATTATCAAAAGCAGTCAACTCTAGACCATGATGAAGCTCAAGTCGAACCAGACCTGCACCTACAATGGAGACAGCTACAAGAAGCAGGCTGCATGTGCTGCTTCCTCAGCGAGAACAGGGAGGAGAGACAAAGATGATGTAGTCCTGACCAGGAGCAGCCCAGCATGGAGGTCATGGGCAGATGAGCCATGGCCCCTCCCCGGAGCATCCCAGCACTGAGGACACTGGTGGGTGAGCCACGGCCGCCCTGGAGGACATGGGTGGGTGATGGAGAAAACCTCAGATGAGTAAAGAAGGCAACATAACTGAGGAAGAGGAGAGGGGAGAAGAGGGAAACACCCTAATGCACAGGAAGTACATACACAAATATATCAAAGTCAACTATTATGCTGAGCATGAGAAGGAGGGAGGGGGGAGGGAATAGGAGTGGGAATTGGGGGAGGGCTAATTGACCGATGCATGTATGTATACTAATACCATCCTGAAATCCATCAAGATGTATGATTACAATGCACCAATTAAAAAAATCATCAAATATCAATAAAACTAAGCCAACCATACAGTGTGAGGAAATATTCACAAAATCTAACAATATAAAAATATGTAGGAAAAAATAAAGAACTTCTACAACACAAAAATAGACAAACAGCCCAATAATAAATAGGCAAGATATTTGAATAAACATATAAGTGGTCAAAAAGCACTTTTAAAAAATGTTGCATAGTATTAATCACCAGCGAAGTGTATACTAAGCCACAATTAAATACTAATACACATCCACCAGAATGGCTAAAATTGTAAAGACTGACCCCCACCCCAATATGATGAGAACGGAGAACAACTGAAGCTCTCATAACTCTGGGTAGCCGTGTTAAGGACCACGTGGGGGGAAATAACTTGGCAGTTGCTTGTATAACTAAATGTACAGATACCCCACAATCAGCAATTCGACTCCTATGCATTTGCCATAAAGAAAATAAAACATTAGCAAACAACTTGTACAAGATTTATTTATAATAAGTAAAGATTGGAAACATCCCAAGTACCCCTCAACTAGCATTGTAAACTGTGGTAGATTCAGACAATGGGGTTTCCTCAATAGCCAGAAAGAAGCAAGTAGTACCATATACAACAACGTGGATGAACCTCAAAAATATGATGCTGAGCTAAGGAAAATTTACATAACACATAAAATATGATTCCAACTACATAAAATTCTATAACTGAAATAGATACTCTAATGATGAAAAATTAGAATAGTGGTTTCCACTGGGAGTTTAAAGGCAGAGATTGACACATAGGAAACCCTTATTAATGGCATGTATGTACAGTGAAATATTTAAGAGGGACTGAATTGATGTCTGTGATTTAATTTGAAATGCATCAAAAATAAGATGGATAGGGAAATTAATAAGAGAGTGAGCATATAATAAAGCAAGTATAGCCAGTCACTGCATAATCATGTTTTGGTCAATGTACAGGCTGCACATGTGACCGTGATCCCATTAAATTATAATAGAGCTGAAAAATTCTTACTTCCTAGTGATGTTGTAACATTGTAATGTCATAGTGTGACATATTACTCACGTGTTTGTGGTGATGCTTGTGTAAATAAACCTAATGCAATACCAGTGTATAAAATATAGCACATACAATTATGTATCGTACATAATACTTGATAATAATAAACACCTATGTGACTAATTTATGTATTTACTATGCTAAACTGTTTGTTGTTAGAGTATATTATTTCTTTTTAAATACAAAGGTTTACTGTAAAGCAGTCTGTCATTTTACATGACAGCAGCCTGGTATATCTCTTATGCTTGATCTAATCTCCTGCTTATTTGTTCATTGCAACCCGTAGACATACAAAATCCACTGCTAATATAGCCAGAAAGAGGCCATGTTGAGTGATTGACCAATACCAGCTAGGTTTGTGTAAGTATATTATATGATGTTCATACAATGAAATCACATAGCAACACATTTTTCAGAACATAACCCTGTCATTAAACCACATGTGACTATAAAGTAATCTCCCATTAATTGTATCTGCCAGATGGGTACATAGGCACTTATTGTAAAATTCCTCCAATTTTGCTTCATGTTTGAAACATTTCTTTAAAAAATTTGGAAATTAAAAGAATCAACTACCTGTAGTAGGCTAGTTACAGTAACTGGTAAGTGTAACTTAAAATCATACCCCAACACTGCAAGTCAGTATAGTTTTCAGAACCCCTCTGGCTGACAAGGAGCAGGCAAGCTCAGCAAAGCTACTTCAAGAGGCCATCATGATTTCCATGTGGAATATTGAGAGATATTTTAAAGGGAGGTATAACAACTGCCTCACTCTGTTCTCTCTTCTCGTGCCTCCAATTCCTCCACTTTCTATTTACACTGACAAGTGTTGAGGCCAAAGGGAACAGTCAGGATGGGAATGTTAATTTATTTGTGAGGACAATAGCATTTGGGGGAAAAAAAGAACATGGTACAAGCACATAATGTACCATCATTAAAGATACTGTGACACATCAAGTGCTTGGGCAACAAAAGCAAAAACAAATAAATAAATGGTATTACATCAAACTAAAAAGCTTCTGTACAACAAACGAAGCAACTGACCAAAAAAAAAAAAAAAAGCAGTCCACAGATAGAGGGAAATATTTGCAGGTCATATATACCTCATCTGTGGTTAATATCCAAACTTTGTTTAAACATTTATACAACTCAATAGTAGGAAAACAACTCAATTGAAAAATGGACAAAGACCTGAATAGACATTTCTCCAGAGATAACATAAAAATGGTCAACAGGTATATGAAAAGGTGCTCAACCTCATTAATTATCAGGGAGATACACATCAAAACTTCTATGAGATACCACCTCACACCAGTTAGGATGGCTAGTAACAAAAAGTCAAATGATAATAAATATTGGGGAGAACGTAGAGAAAAGGAAACCCTGCTCACTGTGAGTAGGAACATGGACTGATGCAGCCATTATGGAAAGCAGTAAAGAAATTAAAAAGAGAATTACCACATGATCCAGCAATCTCTTTTCTGGTTTATATACCCAAAGCAAAAGAAATCTCCGCCTTGTAAAGATACCTGCATTCCCACTGCTACCATCTTCCCTCATGCTTAATTACTTGATCATAGGGAAATCTTGCCATGCATTCTTTTATCTGTGATACATGCAGCATTATGTACAGCAACCACGATATGTTAACAACCTGACTGTCCCTCAATAGAAAAATGGATAATGAAAGTGGAGCTGATTGTACAATGGAATACTATTCAGACTTAAAAAAGAAGATAAGCCATTTTCCACAACATGAAGGAATCTGGAAGACATTATGCTTAAGTATAACAAGTAAGACACGGAAAGAAAAAAAATTGCATGAGTATACTTACATGTGGAATCTTAAAAAAAAAGTCAAATGGAGCATAAATCAGTGATTTCTAGGGGAGGAAATGGGGAGATACAGGCCAGAGGATTCAAAAAATTATAGATATGTAGGATGAGCAAGTCTAGAGGTCTAAAATATAACATGAGAACTGCAGGTAATGAAATTGTACTGTATGTAGTATTCCTATGAAATAGTACATTTTAGCTGCTCTTGCCAAAAAGCAAGAACAAAAATAGGTAACTGAAATAATGGTGAAGTTAATTTGCCTCACTACAGAAACCAATTTACTATCTATGTGTATCCTATAACATCATGTTATTACCTTAAATATGCCCAACTTATTTTTAATATGATAAAGTAGAATATGAGGCATCTCTAAAGTTAGGTGAATCCAATAATTAGGGGAAGGGAGAAATACATCATGACGCTGGGAGAGTCTTCCCTCCTGGCTGTTGGCTTTCATTGTCTCTGTCTTACTAACAAAACCTGCCTTCCTGATTTAAGCTAACTTTTTTTTTATCTTTAGACTATACACTAATGTTAACTTCAAATATGTGCTGTCCAGAGGCATTATGTTAATAATTCAGACTGTAAGTAAAAGAATATGTAGGTAAGAGTTTGAGAAAAGCTTTTTAAATTTTGATTTTGCAACTGAATTGTATATCTGGTGACTTAGTTTGTAGACAAGGCTACAGTTCAGAGAGATGTGAGAAAATTTTTAATTTTGGTTTGCTTCATGTATCACAGATAAAAGAATGTGGAGCAAGATTTCCCCATGATTGGACAATATCGATGAGGTAAGATCACAAAGAGAACTCAAAGAAGTTGTCCTGAGACAGAGTAGAAGCAAGTTCTAGAGCCAATCAGCTGTAAACCTTCAGTAAATCACTGAATTCTTTGGAGTCTCTGATTTTTTGATGCCTTAAATCCTTTGTAGCACAGGATACAGGTTTTCTGCCTGGAGGGTAGGAGTCATAGGTCAGAGTTTATTATAGGGAGAAAAGGCTCCTACTAGGAGTTTGAGTTCTTGGATAGAAGAAGCAAAAAACAAATCAATGGTCATTTTTAAAGAGTGATAAAAATTAAATATTATACTATGTATATTAACAATATAATCACCAAGCAATGAAACTAGTAAGGATTATTTGAAAGCTGTAGGAGAAAAATTCTTTTTCCACTGCCCAAATCACTTCCTCTGGATAAAGTGGATTTGTTTAATCTATTGGATGCTAGACATCTAACTTAATAACTTAATGTTGAATACTCAAGCTTTGATTTTTAGCCAATAGATGCTCTTACTCTCTTACCTTAAAAACTCACCTCAGGCCGGGCGTGGTGGTGCATGCTTGTAATCCCAGTACTTTGGGAGGCAGAGACCGGAGGATCCAGGTTCGTGGCCAGCCTCAGCTCTCTCGCTCTCTCTCTCCCTCCGTTTCTCTCTCTCTCTACTTAGTGAGGCCCTCCGCAACTTTGTGAGACCTGGTTTCAAAATAAAGTATAAAAAATAGGACCGGGAGTGTAGTGCAGAGGTAGAACGCCCCTGGGTTCAATCCCCAGTATGGCAAAAAAAAAAAAAAGCTCACCTCAAATTTATCTAAACAACATAAAAGTTTCAATAGGAATCAATGTCTGGGCACTTGGGGACAGAATTGGTATGTGTCCCAAAGAGGTAATCATCACACATCAATGAAAAATGATCATGTGAGTCAGGTCTGCTGGAATCTGTGATTCAGCTATGGGTAAGGGAAGCAAAATGGTCAACTGACATGCTGATACTCATTAAGCCTTTGAGCCAGCATCTTGATTTGCTATATAAACTTACTTAAGAACTTAGACAAATCATAAATTATTTGCTGTCCTTTAAAATACTTAGCAACCTAATCCAACAATAATTTATGATACATTTTTAACTAACCATAATATAAACATGAAGGAAAGCAATTCTCTTATACCTTTGGCTTGTTAGAATGTCATTTATTTTCTACTTTGTCTCAAACTTGCTGTGTTCAATTGATTTATGGAACCTAATCTTCAGGAGGAGAATAACAAAATAAAGCACCAGAGGAGGGTATGCAAGAGGGATTATGGAATGTCCTTTTCCTCCAAAAAAAAGAATTCTTGCTGAAGCCTGGTCTAATGTGATGATTAATTTTACAGAGCTGTTCTTGACCAATGTCACTATAGCAATGAAAATAAACTCTGAGACAAGGATTCAGCCAGAGGGGAAAAGTTCATTAAGAAATAAAAGTAGGGACAAAATTGCCCATTAAAGTGGCTAACCAGGGTTGTTTTATGAGAGGATGGATTAAAAAAATAATAGAGTTGCCATGTATTTTAAAGAGATGAATTCAAATGTGACTCACAGATTCCGGTTTCAATAAAATCCTGTGGAATATAACAGTTTAGTTCCATGGAAAAAGAGGATAGTTAGTGGACACTATTATAATATTTGAAGTATTCTAACTTGAAACCTGACTTGCCCACAAGCTGCAAGAAGTATACCATTAACTTCAGAAATGTGAAAAAAAGAAAAGAGCATAATTATTTTCTTTGCTTTGAACCTGGTGCAAGGCAAAGAAAATCCTGCTCATGATGTTTCTATCTAAATCTAAATGCAAACTTTTTTTTTTAGAAAATTGGAAATCATTCTTAGCAGTTTCAAGCCTTGTGTTGAACATCGAAAGTATTGCTTTAAGAATGATTTTGTCCATTAGAAAGTAGACAACACACTTAAGAGTTGGATGCTTTCCTTGGCTACAGGAGTCAGTAACTCTACGGTTTATCCTTTAAAATAGTGCCATATCTTCCTATGGTTTTCTTTTCACTCAATATTAGACAGATTGATGAAAAGATGATATAGAGATATTCTAGATATTGAAGGTTGAATAGATATCTAAATCACGTATGATACATTTGATTCTTTTTACCAAAGGAAAAACATGTCCTTTTTCTTTTAATAGAAAACTACTTATTCCATTACAAAATGTGAATAAAAGCCTTGCATGTCATTACAGAGTCTTTTAAAGAGGATGACAATAGATATGAGTGCAGCTACTTTCCCTCAAAATGCAATTTGATATTTATAAGTGTTGGGTGGGGGAGGCCAAGAGTCTGAGGAATCTGGATTTTACAATCTGTTCCATATTAGCTAATCTAGCCAGCTTATAAATAAATCAATTATTTGCTCATGTCTTGGTGTTTGCCCACCCTGAGCCCAGCATTGTACTACATTACAAGAAAGTTTCTGGCCCAGAAATTTATGAGATTGCAGAGATGGGCAGGAGGAGGAGGCTCAGTTTTACTTTTGAAGCACAGACATTGAGTCTAGGACATGTGGGAAGACTTCACGTGTCAAGGGTCCTTTTACCACTAACTGGGCTATAACATGCAAGAGAAAATGTGGAAAGAGAACATGGAGAGCTGCTTGCCCTGGACCAGTCACGGTGTGTGGCAAGGGCTGTGTTTGCTAAAGAAATGCTGCTAGTGAACAACCTGAACAAAGACAAAAACACATTGTAAAGTAACTCAGAAACATGCAATTCAGGGGATAAAGGTTTAGACAACTAATGACAAGTTCACAGTGGCTGCCATTTATTAAAGACTCGCTGTGTACAAGACCCAATATTATGTTGCACACATTGCATTATTTTTCATGAAACCCCTATGAAATGGATATTATTACCCATTTAAATGATGAAGCTCAAAAAGACTAAGCCACTTGCCCAAGAACACAGGGAAAAGGGGCCAAGTCCCAATTCAAGAGCAGGATGGTCTGGGCCCACTACTGTTAGCGGGACTTACTATGAAATAGAAGGAAGAGGTTAGGATAAATGTGAGACAGCCAGAAGAAAGATTAGAGTTGCCTTGGGTCAAATTAGGATGCCATTTGGGAGAGTTTTAGGATGGGCATTAAGGACCAGATCCAATTCCATTTGTAATAAAGCGGAACCTGGAAAATAACTCAACTAGCCCATTTTATTTCACTGACTTCTACTTTTGAGCTATTTCTCTTGTTTATTATGTTTTGTTGCTCGTGTTGTTTATCTTGCAAATTAATTATATTCATCTTTTCTCTGCTGAGCAGCATGGTGGAGATGATGCTGGATTTAAACCACACACCCTGGTTGGAGACTGCTGGTCACTGGTTGCTTGTCCAGGTTTATCTTGGATATAGCTCCCTCTCAGTGGGAGCTCACTACATTATTATGACACTCAGTGCCAACCAGAGTTGCCTAATTTGAACTGATTGTGCCACTTCTGGATTAGTGCTTTGGAAGCAGGTCCTGCTGATTTTATTTCTTTTATTACTCATGACCCCACAAAAAAGCAGATCAGCTAGGAAAAATAAACAAACGGACGAACGAAAGAATGAATGAATGAATGAATGAATGAATGAAATGGGCAAGTAAATGCTTTTGGTGTTCATTTTCCCCCATTCTTGTGCTCACTTCTCTTTCTCCTCACAGTCTCAATCCCAATTCCCATCTATTTTGGTTTCAGCTGATTATATTGTTCTTTTATTTAATTTTTCCCTTGCATTTTCCATTCACTTAGAATGGAATCCCACATTAAATGAGGCTCCAGGCTCACTTAAGGATGCATTTTGCAAACCAAATAAAGTAAAATCATCAGTAAATTCCAAATGTTCCATTATGTTTCTTTACACACGTACAAATTTCAGTAAGGATCTAGTTATGAAAACAATTCTAAGGCAAGGATTCCAGATGCAATTAATATTTGTTTTAACCATGCCTTTATAAGAAAGATCTAATGTATTCAACTTTGAGGGAAAAAATGTTCAGGGATAACTTGGACAGATGCAAGCCAAACCAGAACTTGTCATAAATTGCTTAGCATAAAAGAAAATTATGAAATAATTCTGACAAATCAGAATCCATCAGAGAAAATACAGGAGAGTGACAAGAGAGATGGCTTCATAACTACCAAAGTCACCTAATCCAACTTTCTATCATCATAAATTGTACTACAGGAAAGAGATTTCTGTGGGAACGCTGTCTGATACTTCTATTTTGGAGGTAAGAAAACTTATGCTTAGAGACATTCACTAGCTGGTTAATAGCAGAACAGAGGCTATACCCCAGACTTCAAGACTTTTGTTTAGAACCATCACTACTATTTCACACCGATTTACCTTTCTTTTCTGACCAATGGAACAGAATAGAATATTCAGAAACAAATCCACACACGTGATTGATTTTTGACAAAGGGGCCAAAAACATACACTGGAAAAAAGATAGCCTCTTCAACAAATGGTGTTGGCAAAACTGGTTATTCATACGCATGCAGAAAAATGGAAATAAACCTCACTTTCTCACCCTGCACAAGAGTCAATTCAAGATGGATCAAAGACCTGGAAATTAGACCAGAGACCTTGCAGCTACTTGAAGAGGCCATAGGACCAACATTCCAACACATAGGCACAGGTAAAAACATCCTCAACAATACCCCAGAGGCACAAGAAATTAAAAGGAGGATCAATATGTGGGATTGCATTAAACTGAAGAACTTCTGTGTGGCAAAGGAAACTCTCAAGAACCTTAACAGAAAGCCAACAGAATGGGAGATTTTTGCCAGCTACTCCTCTGCTAGAATATACAGAGAAATCAAGGAACTCACTGCTAAAAATACGAACAACCCAATCAAAAAATGGGCAAGTGAACTAAATAGACACTTTACAAAAGAAGAAATCCAAATGGCAAATAAATGTATGAAAAAATGTTCAACATCATTAGCAGTCAGAGAGATGCAAATCAAAACTACCCTGAGATTTCACCTAACCCCAATTAGAATGTCAATCATTAGAAACACAAACAACAACAAGTGCTGGCGATTTACCTTACAACACAAGAACCAGCCAACGTTCCTGACTCTTTTTATTGATTGCTTTCCATATTGGACTTCCATCCTTTTGGTCCCTGTTGCCGTCCAGGCCTTTAAACTAATACTGTTGCTCGCTCTTCCTTCCTTCCTTCCTTCCTTCCTGCCTTCCTGCCTTCCTGCCTTCCTGCCTTCCTTACTTTCTTGCCTTATGTTTTATTTTTGGTACTAGGGATTGAACCCAGGGGTATTCTACCTCTGAACTATATCCCCAACCCTTTCTAATTTTTTATTTTGAAACAGGGTCTTGCTAAGTTGCTGATGCTGTCCTTGAACCTGGGATCCTCCTGTCTCAGCCTCCCAAGTACTAGAATTCAAGTGTGCATCATTGTGCCTAGCCTTTTTAATTTTGCTGTTGTTGTACTGGGGATTGAACCCAGGAGTATTCTACCTATGAATATACCCCTACCTCCCCCTGCCTTTTTTTGAAACAGGGTCTTGCCAAGTTACTGTGGATCTCATTAAATTGCCGAGGCTGGCTTCAAATCTGTGATCCTCCTGCGTCAGTCTCCCAAGTACTGGGATTACAGGTGTGTGCCGCTACTCCTGGTTTATGCTATTTCTTATTTAAGAAACTTATTGTATTCTTGACATACTCTCAGATAAATGAATAGGGCAGGATGCTACAAGTCAGGGAAGTCCCTACTATAAATGTCTCTGCAGCTTTGGCTCAGCTTCCTTGTGACTCCTAGGAAGGAGGCCTTTGTCCTAACATAATGGTCAGGATGGCAAGAGCATGAGATGCTGGGACACTTGGCTTGTGCTACCCCATGATGGGAAGATTGCTTCCAAAAATCCATCCACAGAGATGCAGTTCTTTCTTTAAGCTGCCAGCATCTGTCTTCAGGCCAACGAAGAATTTCTGGGATTCTCATAGGCATATATAATGTGCATATTTGTAGGTATGTATGTGTGTGTATATATGTACATATGTGTGTATGAAATAATTTTTCAAATACTGAATTATTTTTTCTCCTCTACATTTTCATGCCACAAACTACGAAAATAAAAACAGATCTTAGCTCTTGGAATAAATGAACTACTTATTTCTAAAAATTAAAATATTCTCTTGAGCACTAATTAGTTGCCATTGGCCTATTGGTATTAGGCACCAAATTAATATTCCTTCAAATTGGTGAATTATTCACATTAATTTCTTCTACATTTCAAAGTACTTTGATTCATTCTAAAAGATTTGGTAATTTCTACTACCTGATATATGTCAAGACATTCTCTATTTTATTCATTTAGATGCCACAGAAAAGCATAACTTTTTAAAAGACCTACTAAGTGATTACTAAGAGTCAAATTGAATTCAACCCCATCTGGAGCTGCCAGTGCTGTAACTAATATGACACGAAAGAGGCAGGTGCTTTACACATACAGCTACGTTTCCCAGAACAGATAACAATATCAAACTTAACTCTTCATCCTTGGGCTTAACAAATTTCTTCTAATATCAGTTGTATATTTCAATTTTAGAAACATTCAAATGTGAAAACTGTACAGCTTAGTTTCAATAAAATATAGGATAACCTCCTCTCTTCCACTTTTATATCATTAAAATGTTCCTAAAGTTCTTACTCTTTTCTTATTCTTTACTTTTTATGTCCTTAATCTCAGCTTTTTCTACTTGCTTCCACTTCTACTATACTTAATATGTTTTTTTGGTGGGGGTGGAGGTAACTGGGGATTGAGCCCAAGGGCATTCTACTTCTGAGCTAAGCCCCCAGCCCTTTTTATTTTTTATTTGGAAAGAGAATCTTGCTGAGTTGCTGAGGGCCTTGCTAAATTGCTGGGACTAGCCTCAAACCTGTGATTCCCCTATCTCAGCTTCCCAAGTACTGGGATTACAGATGTGCAACACCATACCCAGCTCACACAATACACATTTATGGGTTTTCTTACCTGCTCGTCAGTAGCCCTCCATATTCAAATAACTTTTGTTGTATTATTTTCCTCTTAAAAATATCCAGATGTTGCTTCCCATTATTCCTTTAAGCTACTCACCTGTAGCTTACTATCTTTTTATTATTAACTCTTCAAAAGGATAGCTCCTTGCCTTGTCTTCCTTGCTATCCATGAGCTATTCAAATCCTTGCGATCTGGTTTTGGACCCCGTCATTTGAATGAAATCACTTTCTTTTGGGCCTTGATTAAATCCTAATTGCCAAAATCTACTGATAATTTCTTTATTCTTATCCTTAAATATTTGGTTTCTTTGTTCACTTTTGATAATTTGATACCCTTTTCTTTCTGGCTTCTGAGTCTCTGTGTATTTACCTGATTTTCCTTCTTTCATCTAACACCTACTTCTCTTAATATGTTATTTATTCTGCTTCTGTCCATTTTCCTCATTTAAGTAACTATTTCTATGTGCACTCCTTGTTTAAATCTCAAACTTGATGACCTCAGCCATTCCTGTAGCTTCCACAATCACAGTAAGTCAATGTTTCCCAAATTAGGATGATCATGTCATGCCTCTTCATATTTCCAGTTGCTTCTGTTTATCTTCAATTGGAAGCAAGCAACTAAAACCTGTTGTTACTGCCCCCCATGCTTGCTATGCCTCCTGGCTTTTTGAAGGCCAGAGCCATTCTTCCAAGCATCTAGACATGAAACTTTGGACTCATCAATTTCTTCCTTTCTCTTACCTACAGTAAGTCAATGATCAAAGCTTACAGACACATGTAAAAATGGCTTGCTTCTATTCCTTTTTATAACCTCTACTTTCATCATGATGAAATTATTTCTCACTGGATTATATAAATAGTCCCTTACAATTGGTTCCAAAATCTCTTGGTCCTAATCCACCCTTCCCCCAGTATAGCTTCCCAAAGGGACAGGACTCTGATCACACCCCTCTTAAATTGAAAGTCTTAACAGTCATTAATAACTACATGTTAATTTAGCTTAGTTTACTATTCAGAAAAGCCCAGGAGAAAACCTAATCCACCCATTCTTCAAGACTACTTTCACACTAGTTTTATTCAATTTACAACCCACACAAACCAGTCTTAAACATAACCTGGACATTCAACACTTTCCGGAAATCTTCCATGTCCTCAGTCTCTACTAATCCTTTTTCTCTACTACTATTATTTTGATTCTTTTTCCACATTTTCTACTCACTCCCACCAATTCATCCATCGTTCACAGCAGCAGACTTTGTTTCCTGCTTCATAAAGAAAATAGAGACATTAGATAGGGACTCTCAGATACTCCCTATTCCCTCACATGGATTTGTCCCCATTCTTACCTGTCATCAGGTCTTTCCCTATGTTTCAATAAAAGGAGGGACTTTTCCTGTCCAGCAGCTATCCCTCCATCTTGCTCTATATCTCAAATCCTCCAATCTCTCCACCATCTTTCTATGCCCTCTGCATCCTATATCTTCAACCTTTCACTCCATTCTTCATCTGATTTTCTCTGCTTCTCTTTTGTATTTCCATTAGTGCATTGTAATTATACATCATAGTGAGAATCAAAGTGATACAAACATGCATGCACATAGCACTTGGTATATTTCCTTCTGCATCCCACCCCATTCCCTATCCTTCCTCCCCACACGTTAGTGAAATTGGTAGTGATAGCTTCATATATGGGCACAGCATGACTTGAACTGTTTCCTTCCTTAGTCCTCCTTTGTCCCCTCCCTACTTCCCTTCCCAAGCCCTTCCACTGTTCTACTGGTCTCTTTCCTCATTTATATAAAGTCGTTTATGTTTCCAAGTTTCTCTCTAGCTCCCATCATCTGCATCTTTTAATCAAGTGTAGCTCTCTTTCCTACAAAATGAACCCTCTCCTGACCTATAGTTCTCTCCAGAAGTCATTTTTAGTTCCCATGCCTTATAGAGCCCATATTCTGGGAAAAGCAGGTTGTAGTTATCATTTCTATTTCCCTATCTCATACTCATTATCCAACTCATCACAGTAACATTCCTACTTCCATCACTGCACTAAAAATACTACTGTCATAATTTCTGATAACTTTCTAGTTGCTAAATTCAATGAGAGATTTTCAGTCCTGGTTTTAGCTGATAGCTCTGCAGCATTTGAAACTGTTCACTGCTCTATCCTAAATGAACCTCTTCTCACCCTTGTTTTATGTGAAACTACTCTATAGGCCCCCCCTCTCACTTCTCAGACCACTTCTACTTAGTTTCTCTTGAAAGCTCCCCTTTTATATCTCTCTCCATAATGGTATGTTCTCTGCACTCTCTAGTTAAATTTTATATTCTTTCAGTCTTAATGTTCATCTTTTTGGTAATAACTCCTAAATTTGTACTTCAGCTCAGGACTCTGCCCTGTGTACTACAACTGTAAATTAATAATTAATCATCAGTTGTCATCTCTAACTCAACCTCACATAAAACTCATTGTATTTGTGCATTCTCTTCATCTTTAACCACCATTGAACCAAACATGCTCCTCCTTGTTCTCTACCTGGATAGATGGCACAAGCACCTACAAAGTCACTCAAACTGGAAGCATCCAATGAGCCTCCTCTATTAACCCACAGATTTAATAGCTTATCAGTCCAAGATTAACCCATAAACTTAATAACTTATCAATAGAGACCTGCTTGGATTACTTTATAACTTCCTATGTAGTCTTTTTTTCCTCTACTATTGTCTCATATATTCATACTTCAAACTATATGATGTTCTCAGAATGATGTTTCTGCTATATCTTTCTGACTATGAAACTCTACCCCAACATCATTTACATGAGTTCTCATTGCCTTTGAGAGGATCTGCTATAGTTGAGATCTTGAATGTTTCTCCAAGGCCCATGAGTTTAAGGATTGGTACTATTGGGAGGTGGTGGAACCTTTAAGAGGTGAGATCTAGTGGAAGGTATTAGGTTATTGGGGGAATGCTTTCAAAGGGGTTTGTGGGACCCTGATCTCTTTCTTTTACTCTCATTCACATCCCAAACATAAGGTAAATTTTTGCTTTTGCTCTGCCAATCTTCCCCACCATGATGTCCTGCCATGCCACAGGCCCAAACCAACCATTAACTGAAACCAAAATTGTGAGCCACAACAAACTCAACAAACAAAACAATTAAATTCTTTTAATTTGCTTATCTCAGGTGTTTTGTTATAGCAATGAAAGGCTAACTAACACAGAACCCAAACTGTTTGACTCCAAGCCCTATATTCATGGGGATTTTAAATGTGGTAACGTGGCATCCAGGGTCAGAGATCACAAAACAGAACATAGAAGGTGGAGATAAGATGGTAACATATGTGTTTTACCAGCTATGTCTTCCTCCCCTCAGTTCTTTGCTTTCCCTTGTCTATCAGCTGCAGAATAACAAAAATTAAGATAGTTATTGCAAGGATAGCATAGAGAGGTCAGTAGATTTTTAAAAGTATTGTCATATTCAGTGCTTAATATCTTTATTATATTCTATGAGACATACATTCACATGATTTTACAGATGAGAATCCTGCAGCTAAGCAATTTCACATAAACTACCCAGGATCACTAAGCTAGTGAGGGCTACAAAGAGGTCTCAAAAGCCCATATTGTGATATTGGACTCTGATCTTTTTAGTTTTTTCACATGACATTTAGTCTACCTCAATGGTCTAGAGCTGGATATTAGAATCATCTGGGAAGCTTTTAAGAAATAATGATGCCTGAGCTCTACCCACAGAAAGTCACATTAAATTTGTCATAGAACGGACCTAGCTTTCTGTGTTTTGTAAAAGTTTCTCAGGTGATTATAATGCCCAGCCACAATTGTTTTATTTTGTTTTGATACAGGAGATTGAATCCAGGAGTGTTCTATCTCTGAACTACACCCTCAGTTCCACCCCCCCCATTTTTTGTATTTTGAAACAGGGTCTCGCTAAGTTTCTGAGGCTGGTCTCAAATCTGCAATCCACCTGTCTCAGCCTCCCTAGTACTTGGATCACAGACATGTGCCACCAACTCCTGTCTCCATCATGGTTTTAAATAAGCACATATTTTCTTTTAGATGTTCCTTAATGTCAGGGTCATCTTTAAATCACCCTCTATATTTCTTTGAACTTTGGACATAGCATATAAAAGCTCCTGAATGAATACTTATAAAATGGTTCTATTACATGTCATAACCAGAATAATAAGACAAATTCAAACTTTTGTTATGATGAACAATGCCAATGTCAAATTTCAGTGAAAAAAATGAGCTTAAAAACTCAAAAGCAAAACAAAACAAGAAAAAAAAAGAAAAATATTTGTTCAAAGTCTGGGATTTGAAATGTGGCTCTGGAAAAATAAACAGTTCTTAGGATCTGGGAGAAGCTGTTTGTAGGATATCGTAGTCCATTCTCCTGTGAACTAGCTCCACTAACCTTCTAATTGTGACATGGCCTAAATTATATTTTTATAAAAAATTGCATAATCTACCCTTTTGCATCTTCCTTTTCTCGATGTAACTAATCTTGGAGGGTACTGACACTGCTGTGCTAAATGATGAAACATTCTTTCTTTCCTTTCAACCCAGCTGGAAAAAATGGTCTTACACATACTCATTTTTAAAGCCCATGAATGTATGATTAAAAAACAAGAACAAGAAGAGGGGAAATTGGAATGGATTGGGATGGTTAATAAAATGGAACTTGATTAACTTCTTTCCTGTGATACTTAAGAAATACTAGAGCAGTGATAGTTATGAACCATGCTCAAAATTTTTTAATTTTCAAAAGGACTTGCCATCCAAATCACTTACATAGTCCTCTGCCCCTCCCCACCCTTGAGTATTTTTTCCAGAAAAGGAAATATATGCTGATGTTCTGGATGCCTCTGAGCAAGACAGACCTCCCCATCAATAATATGTGCAGAAAGCCTGTAATTTCTGCAAAAGGGAGATCTGCCTCCAGGCTACAGATGGGCTTGGGGACCTGGCTGAAATGGTTTGCAGCACAGGGTGTACCAGATGTTTTCAAGCAAGAACTGGGAAATAGGATTCAGTGTTGATTTAGAACAACACCTTTCAAACTTGTCTTTTTGGTATTATAGATATTTTTACATACTGACCCTGTATATGCAGAAATGTGTGTGGGTGTACGCATGTATGTGGGAGTATAGTTGAATCTAAATTCACAAGAAAGAGTTTGCAATCCAATAGTGGGTCATGAGATCAATTTTGCATACGTTGACAAACATTTTTTTTAAAAAGAAATACAGTCTTCATTTTTCAAGTTAAAGATAAGTATTACTTTGTGATTTCAGTTGCACACTAATTTCTAAAATGTTTAAACCTACAAGAATTTGCTAAATCTAAAAAACCAAATTAAATAATATCTATAAAAGAAGACAGAATAAGCTTTTGCCAACCAGTAGGTCCCAGGAAGTTTCACTCATTCTGTCAACAAATATACATGAACACAGACTATGTTCCAGGCTTTGCTAACCAGATAGCTCCCTGTTCTTGAACATTTCTAAGTGAAAAATCTTCACAGGTGTCTTCTCTGCTCACTAGTGATGCCAATCTGAGCCTTCCCTATCAAAAAATCATACCTAGTAGCATGGTGGAGGAAGAATGACAAGCAAGGGTTTGAGGAAAGACAGGCATAATGGGAAAAACACATATACTGCTGTCTTACCACAGTTCCCCTTGTTCTGTTATGGGATCTCTGACTATGGATGCCCAGTATTCCCATCCTGAATCTCCATTGTTTGGGGTCCCCAGATCTAGTGTCTAACCAAGACTAGGGTTCCTGAGCAGTCACCTTCTACCTCTTCTGCCTTTTCAAAATGTATTTATCCTCTCTGCCATTTCCATGGTCTCAGAAATGAGATAAGAGATTCTAATGAGGCATTAATGGCAATAGTGTCTGAATATGGTTCCCTCCCAGATAGCATTATTATTTTGACGTGTTATTCCATGACTACTATAAATTATTTAGGCTAAGTCAATTCTTCATTTCATCTTAAGGGATACTGAAGTGGGCTAGATACTGTCCTGGCCCTAACAGAGCTTTGAGTCTGGCGGCAAAGACAGACATTAAGCGGTAAGAACAACATGAGATTAGCATTAAAAGGGTAAGTAAAGGAGCTAAGGGAATTTAGAAAGAGATAATTTAACCAAGGCTACTAAGTCAGGCCAAGCTTTGGAGGCAATGGTATTTAAATTGAGGCTTATGGTTAAATAGGCATTAGCTAGGCAAGGGAGGAGAGCCAGGGATGGGTCATTGTAGACAGACAGACTGCCTCTTTGTTAGTTGTGTACCTTTGGGGAAAATTTTGAAATCTTTTAAGCCTCAATTTTCACATGTATAAAATGAAGGAAATAAACCATCCACAGAGAATTGCACATTAAGGGTTTATTACAGGACCAGTATAAGTACTCAACATGGGGCCACGAATAACGATATTGGTAGTAGTGGAGGTATTGGCAGTGGTGGCAGTAGTGCTCAGACAGTAGACTACTGATTTCCAGAAGAAAGATGGGCTTCATGTGGATCTTACAGCCTGGGGCTTATGGGAGAATTCTATACCAGATGCTTTTCCCGTGTGAAGTAGAAGCCCTTTGAGCAACTAATGCCTATGTCTAGGTGCTGGAAACAGGTGAACAATCCTCAGACCTGGAGAGTGCCCCCTCAAGTCCCAGCATGGTGATAACTGCAGATCTGCGCCTGTATCTGCAGATGAAGCCATGGAAGTCCTGTGGCTATGAACAATCTTCCTTCAGAGCAGGAACGTGAGAGTTCTGTTGTTATTAATTCATTATCATCTGTGTTATGATTGACATGGAGACTTCCTTTCTTCCTCTCAAGGGATTCTACACATGTTTTAATAGTTTAAATTGGAGTTCAACCTGGACGTGGTGGCACATGCCTATAATCCCAGTATTAATTACATTAGGTCTCCAGCCTCAAGTCACATTTTGTGTCTGAGATGACGATAATGCACATGTAGTGGTTCTGCAGTATAGTGACTGTCTTGAGCAAAAGGAATTGTATTTGATCCATGAGCTGAATGAAGCACTTTTCTTTTATTAAAACACCATTTTTACTTGAAAGAATGACTGATCAACAATCTAATGTTATTCAGATCATAGTTTGGGTATTTGGCAGAGATTTTCTCACAAATGAACAAAGTGAGACTCTCACTTCAAGGAAAAAAAAAAACTTAAAAGCATTTGTTGCCAAAGGTAAAACTCAAGCTTCCAAGCAAGAATGTGAATTTGAGAAAACATATATATGCCACTGTGAGCCTGACAGCTTCCCTAGACATTTCTGATGAGATCAAAGGTGATGCTAACAAATATGATTTTTAAATATGTTGTATTATGATGTGTGTCAACATTTGGAAGATTTGCATAACTCAGTAAACCAACGTTTTCCAAATGACCAATGCATGATGATATAAAATCATGCATGGGTAAAAGACTTATTCAAATCAAATGAGATAAATCGATGGATTTTAATGCAATAGAATTCAAAAGTTCATTGGTAATGGTTTAAATCAAACATTGCAACTGTCCTTCATAAACTAGCATTTGTCCAGTTTTGCTATGGTATTAAATCAGAATATTCACAACTATCTGAAAAGGCCATTAATTTATCAATTCCTTTTGCAGCTGTATACACATATAAGACCACATTTTCTGCAAATAAAACCATATATTGCAACAGTTTCAAGGCAGAAACAGAAATGAGAAACAAGTTGACTTGTATTAAGCTGGACAATAAAGAAAATGTTAAAAATGTAAAACAATGTTACACTCCTCATCTTTTTTATGTTTAGAAATATATGGCTCTTTTCATGAAAGTGCTATTTATGTAAATATGTAATGAGTTTAATACTTTATTTTGAAATGAATTACTAAACATTCAAAAAGTTTCTCCATTTTAATTTCAAATATATGACATGTATATAGTTATAACTTAGATAAGACTCTTATGAATCTTCACTTATAAGAAATGTTTAGAGATCTTGAGACCAAAAATTGTGAAAGGCATTCATTAAGAAGCTCTGTGGTTCTCATGTAAAAAACTCCTGCTCTAGTGAAAAGCTCACAGTTGTGTGAGATAAAGTACAGACTTCGGCCATCCAGGCCTGGCTTCCTCCTTCTGGTTGAGTCTCTAGGTGGGAGGAAACTTCCTTATTTCATAAAAGTAGGTGTCAACAAACAAGCAAAAAACAACTGTCTAAACTGCAAAGATAAATGCCTTCTTCTATTATGCCCTTCCCTCTGGCATGGTCCTGAAAAAGGAGGTGAAATTAGATTTTTTTAAAAAATTAAGTGACAGTTTTGATGCTGAGATTAAGTACTTTTAATACTTTTATTGGTTCATGGTAATTATACATCATAGTGAAGTTTAAAGTGACACACACACACATGCAACAGCACGTGGTGTGTTTTCCCCTCCCCCTTCCCTATACACATTGGTGAGATTGGTACTGATACCTTCATAAGTGGGCATAACGCTATTTGAACTGTTTCCTTCATTGAGCCTCCTTTTTCTCCTCTCCACCTCCTTCCCTCAATCCCCTTCCACTGTTCTACTGGTCTCTCTCCTCATTTATCTGAAGGTCCTTTTGTTTCCTATTTTCTCTCTAGTTTCCACATATGAGAGAAAACATGTGACCCTTGAATTCCTGAGACTAGCTGATCTCAGCATAATATTCTCTAGTTCCATTTTCCTGTAAATGACATAATTTTGTTCTTTATGCTGAGTCAAATTCCATTGTGTGTATATAGCATATTTTTGTTATCTATTCATCTGTTGATGGATATCTAGGCTGGTTCCATAATTTGGCTACTGTGAATTGTGCTGCTATACACATGAATATGCATGTATCGCTATAGTATACAGACTTTAATTCATTTGGAAAGACACTGAGGAGTGACATAGCTGGGTCATATGGTGGTTTCATTCCTAGTCTTTTGAGGAACCTCCATACTGATCTCTGTAGCGGTGCAGTAATTTACAATCCTACAGTCCCAACAACAGTGTATGAGATTTCCTATTTCCCCGCATCCCCGCCAGCATTTGTTGTGTGTTTTTTTTAACATTCTTTTATTGGTGCATTGGAGTCTTACATCACAATGAATATCTATTTGATGTTAATATACATGCACACAGCTCTTAGTGTCCCCATCTGCCTCCCTCCACTCCTATGAAGTACCAAGAATGATGTTGGTATATTTTCACATGTACATAATTTTTATGATAGTAATTCCACTAATTTGCTTCTTTCTTGCCCTCCCCCTTCCCTTGTACCATTTCCCTTGTTCCTCTGAGGGTTCTCCATTATCAACCGGAGTCCCTTGTGTGTCCCCACTACTCCCTAGGTTACACATATTAATGAAAACATATGTCCCTTCTTTTTTTGTGATTGACTGATCTCGCTTAACATAATATTCTCCAGATCCTTCCACTTTCTTGCAAATGCTGTTATTTTGTTCTTCTTTATTGCTGAGCAGAATTCCATTGTGTGTATTTCCCACAATTTTGTAATCCACTCATCTGTTGATGGACACCTAGGTTGGTTCCATAATTTGGCCACTGTGAATTGTGCTGCTATGAACATGGGTATGCATATATTACTGTAGTTTTCTGGTTTCAATCCCTTTGGTATGATACCCAGTAGTGGTATAGCCGTATCATATGGTGGGTCCATTCCCAGTTTTCTGAGGAATCTCCACACTGATCTCCATAGTGATTGAACTAGCTTGCAATCCCACGAACAGTGTAGAAGAGTCCCGATTTCCCCACATCCTCTCCAACATTTGTTGTTGTTGACTTCTTAATGCTTACCATTCTAATTGGGGTCAGATGAAATCTTAGAGTAGTTTTGATTTGCATCTCCCTGATTGCTAATGATGTTGAACATTTTTTCATGTATCTATTTGCCATTTGTATCTCTTCTTTCGTGAAGTGTCTATTCATTTCAGTTGCCCACTTCTTGATCGGATTATTTATTTTCTTAGTGTAAAACCTTTTAAGTTCTTTGTATATCCTAGATATTAGACCTCTGCCAGAGGGATAGCTTGCAAAGATCTTCTCCCATTCTGTAGGCTTTCTCTTTAGGCTCTTGATGGTTGCCATTCTAATTGGGGTTAGGTGAAATCTCAGGGTAGTTTTGATTTGCATCTCTCTGACAGCCAGTGATGGTGAACATTTTTTCATATATTTATTGGTCATTTGTCCATTTGTATTTCTTCTTTTGATTAAGTACTTTTTGTAAAGAAAGCACATACTTTTTTCTTTTATTTGTACTAGGGACTGAACCCAGGGGCATTCTACCTCCAAGCTACACCCCCAGCCCTTTTTAATTTTTTATTTTGAAACAGAGTCTTGCAAAGTCACTGAGGGCCTTGCTAAATTGCTGAGGGTGTCCTTGAACCTGTGATTCTCCTGTCTCATCCTCCCAAGTATTGGGATTACAGGCATGTGCCGCCACACTGGGCAAGTACCTATTTTTTGAGTGAATATTTTCTTAGACTGTGTCATCTTTACATTCATCTCCCTCCATTTGAAAGGTTTTTTTTTTTGCAACTGTTGCATTGTTTTATGAAAGTGTTGATTATTTATTAATTAGAACAATAACTGGGTGGAATGTAGACAGCTGACAATTTTAAGGAACTTTCATGGGATGGGTGTGGTATCTATAGAAATTCTCAACTTTTTGAAATCTAACACTAAGGGGATGTTTTCCAGAACCATATAAAAATGTCTGGACACAAAATGAACTCTTCTATTATTTTACTGTTTAGATAAGCCAAGGGAAGGTATTGAAAGAAAGAAAAAACTAAAGGAAGAAGAAAAAAGAAAGGAAAGGGAAAGAAAGGGAAGAGAAAAAGAACCTATAGGAAAGAATGGCTTTTTTAAATTTTTGGACTAGGAATTGAACCAATTGAGTTATACCTCCAGTCCCCCTTTATTATTTATTTTGAAACAGGGTCTCTTGCTCTAGCTCTCTCACTCTCTCTTTTTTTTACATATTTGGCTTTACTTAACTCTCTATTCATACCATAGTAATTTCATTTATTTAACACATACGTATTGAGCAACTGCTATATATCATGTACTGTACAAGTGACCAGGGAGTCAGAGAGAAACCAAACATATATCCCTATCCTTAAAGAACTTACAGGTACTTGGGAAGAGAAAACAAAATAATTATAGCATAGTATGATAAGTGCTATACAAACAATTTCCAGGGATAGCTTACACCTGTGGGTCTTGTCTTTTCTTCTTGTCAACTTCTTAAATGTGTGGTTATATGAATGTGTATGTTCTTTTGAATAAAGTGAAGAAAACCAGGCCAGAGGGCACTGAGTAAACATTGTGAGCTGAGGAAAAGAGATACTGAGCCCTCACCTAAAGGTTTTCTGTCCAAAACCACATCAAAGGTTTGAACCCAGCCACATCGTGGGCGTGAATACATCTGGAGCAAAGGAGATGCAAGAAGCTTATTTACGGATGTCCATGAAAATTCTAAGTAAGAGTTTTCCTAGCATCTGTGGAATTGAGTGTAGCCAGCTCAAAATAATGACCTATGCCCCCAGTAAACCTCACTGGAGAGTTGGCAGAGCAGATAAAACCTCAGAAACCTGGGATTTGCAAAGCCTTAATTCCAGAGTCTGCAGGGTCAACGCAATCCTTACAAACATCATACAGTAATACACTAAATAAGGGCATGTTTGGAAAGTGTCATCTGACAGGGTCAGAATACCCCAAGAAGACAATGGGGACAGTGGTTGGACGTTTGGCCTTTTGAGGCTCTTGTGGTTGGCCAGGCCGGTGAGAAGGGTGAGTGAAATCCGCTGGCCTGCTGCTCCTTCACGGCCACCTTCTCGTGGGGAGCAGCACTGGGGCCTGGGATTCACAGCAGCGTCCCCGCCCATCTTTGCCCTTCGGCTCAGTATGAAATACGGACAGGATGAAATACAGATTACCAAGTGTCGTCAGTCCCAAGGAAGTTTCACTTAATTCATGCAATGAATCCTTTCTATGGAGCAGGGTTCAATTAGGCAGCCCATGAATTTTATCCCAATTTTCATCCATGTAAAAATTGAAGCACAGAAAAGTTAAGTAATAAAAATGTTAATGGTCACACAGATGGCAAATTCTACTTAAAGTTTTTCTCAGATATTGAGAGAGGCCTGTACCACTCCATACTTTTTAAAGATGTATATGAAGTAATACCAAAGCAGAATGGCAAATTTCATGTAATATTTTTAAATGTGTTTACTTAATGAATAAGCATTATTAACATAAGACACCCAATGCAAAAAAAAAATGGTGGCATTATAAAATATAGAAATGTGGGTATGTGTGTGTGTGTTTGTGTGTGTATTATAGTGCACCCCAGATGGTATGTCCTGGTAATGGTCATGTGTAATAAAGTTGTGTGATAGACATTTGGCTGCGAGCAAACTCTTATTTACTGTGCAACGGTACTTTCTCCATTAGCAGAACTGCTTCCAGTTCTAGAAAATAATGGAAATGAATTATTGCTGGTTTAGCCCAATGATAGTAATATTCTCCTAGTCATGGTATCCAACTCTGATCAAAGAGGCTTTAATGAAAATTAATAGAGGGTTTCTGGGAAATGTTTTTCTCCCTAAAAAAATGAAGGCCCTCATAGGAGGTGAAAGTTTTGGATTATGTCATGGAGGATATAGATGTCTGGAGCTGTGGCAGCCACTTGGAAATAATGAGGTGACAATACCAAGCATTACTGATAGCAGAGTAAACAGATGGGAAAGCCTGGGTCTGTCTTCAATGACTTGATTAACCCACAAAACCTGACAGCTTGTAAGTTTTTTTATTAATATTAATAACTTTTTCTAAAATCTTAAGAAGCACAGTTTAAGTCTTTCTCATGTATAGTAGGAAGCACCTTACCTGTTTCCTTTTTGCAATCTCCTTCATGATAATATGTAAAACTTCTCTTGGAGAGAACAACATATTAATAGCAGACCCTGGTGAATGGGAAATGCTAGCCTGCTCTCCCCCACCCTTTCCAGTCCCTACCTTTCTATTTCCATACTGATCAGGCCAGGGCTCCTCGGCACTGGGGGCTCCAGGCCAGGGTGCTCTTAAATCCTGTTCTGCGGAACCACCTCAAGCGGCACCTGCCCTTCCTACCACTCACAAAACCAAAATCGTGTACCGTATCGCTCTCCAAAAACAGCATGAGTTCAGTGACAGAAGTCAATCCCATTATGGCAAGACTCTCTAAGTGCACCGAGGTTTTGTTGAGAATAATTTGGAGATGAGGAGAGGGAGTTTAATGGAAGTAGAATAACTTATCCTTCATGATTGGATATGCAATAAAAATAACTGACAAACCATTTCAGAGGTGCACAGAATTATACTCATTTTGAGACTCCTTTCTTCTTGGGATCTCAGAACGATTATGTAAAGAATTTTCATGTTCGCATTATGTTAGGTATTATCCATGTGAACAAGAAAAAGTGAGGCTCATTCGCTGTGAGGCTCTCCACTCACTTTGTGTGTGGTATGTGGGTGTACTTAAACAGTATGCCTATTTATATTCAATCACATATGGACGCTATATATGAATTAGGTATCTATAATACAGATATTTTAAATATTTGTTTACCACCAACTGTTTAACTTGGGTTTCCATGAATAGAATAAAAGATGTATGAGCTAAATATACATGTAGTTGTATATGGGTATCTGGTTCAATTTACTATTATTTCTTTTTATGGACCAAGCAGGGAGAGGAAAAAAACACCAAATTTCTTAACTAAATTTTTCCCATTTCCATTTCTTATATCATGAAACAATATGCTCAACACACAAGAAATATCATTTTTAGGGGAGAAGGGGAGGCAATTATCTAGAGAAAGGAACCCCAATTTTAAGACAGAGAGGGAAATTACTGTTCATTCTTTTTTGTAAAAAAATGCATGTTTATTTTAAGTTCAACATAAATGTAAATATTTTAAACAAACAAAAACATGCCAGGGATAACAATAAACTATTTCTGAGTTGGGGAAGAAATGAGCCTGCCAGGAGTAGGCATGTGTATTTTTAAGCATACTGCCTCTAAAAGCAGCATGTCGGGATGTTGCATCTTTAATTTTTCTGTTAATTATGGATTGAGCATTGTTGTGAATCTTGTCCTCAAAACCAAGCTCAGAAAATAAGAGCAGATGCTCATCCCCAGGTTTGGCTCATATGGGAATTGAACGGAACATATTGGTTTATAATTAATGTAATTTGTTGGATTATCTTTTGTGAAGGAGCGAAGGTAAACAACCTTGCAGCACAGTGGTGATATCTTTGGAACTTGGAGCTTCTTTCTGTAGGTCTGAAGGAGAAAAAGAGAATGGGGAAAAAAAAACCCTCTTCTGTTGGATTACAGAGAATTTAGAAATGTCTGTCACATCCAAATATACTTGAATTAATTCAAAAGAAAAAATTAGGTGAGAGACCCTAAAGCTAATTACAAATGGTGTGTACAGTGGGAACCATTGGTTCCCCAGTGGAGAATTGTGATAAGCTGAATTCTTCTTATAATTTGCTTTAATCTTATTGTGGAATAAATAGGAACATGGAAAAGAAGCATTTTCCCTTGTCCTTAAACAGGAAATTGAATACAGTGCAAAACTCATGGATTTGAAGGTACTCTGTCATTAATAAGAAATATCACTATCACTCTGAACCTTTTAATGATGTATAATCACAATACACCAATAAAAGAATATGTATATAAGTGTATATATATATATATATATGTATGTATTATAATGTACAATGACATTTTTTCCAAGAAAAATTTTGTTCTCTTCCCATACCCTCAGAGGTAGAGATGTTATCTTCATTTTTCTCCATGTAACCAAGTCAGGATAAGTGCCCTCTGGCATGCCCTTTTCCAGTTTGTGTCACATTAATCATGAGTGCATACGTGTAGCTTCAGGTTTTTGACAATCTCTGAATATTATTTTCAGTATTTGATCACTTGAGCTTTCATTTTGATTTTTTTTCTGTACATGATATACCATTTTTAAAACTGAGTTGCTTAGCTTCTAAAATAGAATAGTAAATTTGAAACTTGACGTCAACTTTCTAATGAGTTGGAAAGAAAGAGATTTTAATTGACCACTTTTTCATATTTTCTTACATTTGATTGCTAAAATTAAATTATTCTTTTCAAAATCTCTTAACAAGAAACCTAGTTTAGGGCCTAATAAGCCCAGAATCTGGCAGTCATTTGAAAGGGGGTTGGGGCAGAGAAGTGAAACCATTTAAATTTTTTATTTAACAGCAAATGCTGTATATGTCTTTTAAAAGCAATTACCTAAATAATATTAATCCTATTCTTATTGTGTGAAATGAACTCTGCGGTTTCATCTTAGGAATCATTTCCTCTGGAGGTATTTTCAGACAACTACTCCTGCCAAGGAGGGGTTTAAGTGCTCTTTTTGAGAGCATTTCTAATTCCTGGTTCATTTCTATGCGATGTTATTTACCATACCCTGGTAGAACTGTCTCCTCTACTAAACCACGAGTTCTTTAAGGAAAGCATCTTCATTATTTACCATATGTCAGTGTCTGGCACTTTATTGCACTCTAAAATAATTGGTTGAAATAATGGAAGAAATGGGGTATTATCTGACCTCAAGAATCTACAGAATGAGGGTAACTTTTAACAAATTAACACCAGTGCTTGTTATCTTTAAAGTGTAATCACATTTATGGAAGCCCAGGGAAACCAGAGGGATGACTAGGAAGGTGATATTAAATTTTTTACATATTCATAGATTTCTGGACCACTTGTTATAAGTCTGGATTGGCAGGGGAAGATCTCATGTCAATTAATTCACAGATATCAATCATCGATTGAAAATGGAGTGGTACATTAGGGGCTGAGAGGCACATGGTGGAACTTTTGGGGATGATGCCTGCAAACATACAGCTACCATGAAACATCAGCTACTCATAAAAAAGAAAAAAAGGTGGTGTGGAATTAAAATATTACACTGTGGGCATAAGCTTCCCTAAACTACAGTTGGCCAGAAGAGAAGAAAAGTTTTAGGACCAAAATTATCAAGGAAAATGTGAGGGAGATCAAAATAGGATGTCTTGCATAGGTGAGCATTAGCTCTGGGCAGGTATTGTGCTGGATGCCTTTACACAGGTTCTCATTTAACCATCCTTGTCTCTTCTAAAGTTAGGGATTTTACCCTTATATATAAAACAACAAATAAATAAATAAAATAACATTCCCGAAGTAATACTACCAGTTAATGGCTTAATTGATTTTTTGAATCTGCTCCTTTCATATGGTAGCTGACAAAATATATAGAAAGGAACAGAGACATGAATTTAAATCTATTCAGTAAAGGAACAGGCAGAAGTAAGTAGATGAAAAAGAACTAGCAGAGTGTCGTTTCACTGAAGGCGAAGAAGAGGGTTTCAGGAAGGAAAGTGTCAATTACTGCACAAAGGTGAAGGTGACTGCATTTGTCATTGTGTTGGAAAACAAAGATGGTGATTTCTTTCCAAAGAGTAACTGAAAGAGAGGAGCACTATGCCTCAGAGGTAAGGACAGGCAGCCCAGGTAGAAGTCTGTCATAAGAATCAATTGTGGAGACGTGGACTAGGAGGGAGTAGCAGTGAGGTCAGGCAGAGGCTTTCCTTAAGATGGGGAGATGCTTATTAAACTCCAGAGGGAGCAAGGGAGTGGAGGAAGGGCCAAGAGGAGGCAGATTGCTGTGACCCAGTGTATCGGGGCGGGAATAACAATGTGGAGACTCTTCTGAGGCTGGGAAAATGTGGTGTCTGCAGAAACAGAAGAAAAGAGGGTGCTGTGATGATGTGAATTAACAAGGGATCGCCTTGATCTTTTTATTTTAAGAACAAGGTGAGCTCACCAGCTGAGAAAAGGAGCAGGCAGGGAAGTGTTGAAGGGTGGAGGAGAAACAAAGTCTGTTGCAGCTGAAATGGGAAATCTTCCTTCCGCAGATCATCTGCATAAACCTAACTGCTTATAAGGTGTCATCCGTCCTGATCTAATACCAGGCTGATGATTCGGCTCTTACAAATCCCCAAAGGACTCTAGGACAATGTGGATGGCATGAAATGACAAGGTCTTCAGAGAGAGACAGAGGGGGAAAAAAAAGTAAAGAAAGAAAAGAAAAGGAAAAAAAAAGTGGACAGATTGACCAATATAGCAATTCTGGCCCTTTTCCAAAATTACAGCATGTTATTGGCAAAAATTGGAAGTATGAGCCAGATATTCAATTCTATTTCTGCTACTCTCCACTGCCTCTCAGATAACATAGGTATTTACATATATATTAAAACAAAGGACTATTTTAAAAAGCTGTATTATGGTTTTGAAATGTGGTGAGAAACAGCTCTAATACCTAGTTTACAGAAGGTTGACTAGCCTCTTTATTTTGTTTTGGGGAACAAATAATTTGTTTCTAAATTTTTACCAGATGGTTATTTGCAGTTGTAAATAATAAAGATCTACTGACCTCTCATCTCTTGAGACATGTGTTCATTTTTTAAAAACCATTGAATGCTGTTCAATCAGAACTTTTGGGTTGAGAACTAGATCACAGATAAGAAAAACTGAAGAGTGAGCAGTATCCAGGCAAATATGTGAAGTGAGCCATGTTTAATTTTGGAAATTCTCTTCTCCTGACTCTGTGTATCTCAAAGTGCCAGGAACCCAATCCGGTTCCCAAATTCTTAAGTCCTGAGCCTTCTACATATCACAGTGGTGTTCTAGAGGGGTACAGATTTCAAGGAAGATACTCTATGCAAATCACACTTCATTACTGTCTTGATTTGGGGCACTGAATTCCTATCACAATAGATGATTTACATGGAACATTAAGCACTTGACCTTTTTACCCCTTGCATCCAAGCAACACCACCACCAAACAAAAACAAAAATGTAACAAGCGACAATAAAACACACTATAAATAGTACTAAAAGATAAAAGTCTTGGGGGAAATCTTGGTAATAGGTTTGTCAAAAAATAGTATCAACTACAAGGACTCTTACAAATCAATATGAATAAAGACCAAAATCCTAATAGAAAAAACAAAGGGCTAAGCACCTGAGCAGGGGATAGCTTCACCTTCATTAGAAACAATAACAAAAGATTCCAAGTAAAAAACAGTGAATGAAAACTTTTTAAATAGTAGATTTCAATTATCAATAAAATACTGATTGCTAGTAAGGATAAGGAAAATTATGCTTTTATGATTGCTGGTAGGAATATTAATTTATTAAACCTTATCATAAGCAATTGGTAATATATATATCAAAAGTGTGTACATCCTTTGACCCAATGATTTCTCATTGAAGCACTTATTTTGAAGATGCAATCAATACGCATCAACATATATGAAAAAGTACACACCCTAAACAACTTGTCACAATGAGGTTTACGTAACAACAGCTGAGAAGAGCCTATATCATCTACCAAGAGGAATTGTTAAATAATTTTAGAACATCTGTGGAATTACCTGTATCCCTTTAAAAGGATATTCATGTATATTCATTGATATGGGAAGTTCTTTTTGATATATTTTAAGTGTAAAAAGAAGTTTTAAGACATTTCCTCATGTCAACATATCATGCTGTACACCTTAAATATATAAAATAAAAAGAAATTTGGGACCAATATACATTAATATACTTCTATGTAAAGTTATGCATTCAAGAGGAGAAATCTGGAACAACATTTCCAAAATGTTTACTGTGCTTTCTTATAAAGGTAGAATTTAAAGTTTTCTTCTAATATCTTCTATATAATACCTTTTATATAATTTCCATATTGCCTCATTTTAATATTTATTATTTTTAAAGAAATGCTTTAGATGGAATTTTAATATTTAGAACTGGAAGGTGATGGATTTACCATTAGTTTCATCATTTTCAATTATAGCTGATAAAAATAGGTCCAAAGATATGAAATATCTTGGCTGGAATCTATAAATCAGTCTCCCTACTTTCATGATTCTTCTTTACTACCCTACTGCCTGAACATGAGTAAAAATATATACTGTGCAATATCTAACTTAGACATGTGTGAGCTAATGGAGGAGAGTTTTGATTTCAATTGAACTCCCTCTGCAGTTTAGCATATCAATTTTTCTCGATTCAAAAAAGAAAGAGCAGGCCAAAGTCAACTTAAGGAAGATGTGTTTGGAATATTAAAAACCACAAAAGTTAGCAAGGATCCTGAAAACACTTCAAAATTTATATTTGCTATTTTGGGGAAATCTTTTTAGGCCATATGAAACATGTATCTCACAGAATCTTGAATTAAGCTGCAGCAACAGCCATGGATCTTGTGACCTGACGGCGAGGCTTAATGTCATAAACGGACTACATTTTCAGTTCGGAGATGTGTTTTTCTAATGAGTCACAAATGCAACTGCTATAATAAGAGTCCCATGCCATAATCACAAGAAAACTGTTGAAAGAGAATGAGAAGCTTATCACAGATTGACGACTTTCTGATATGGGATGTTCAAATTTTCATATCCTTATAAATTAAGAAATACTAGAATGAAGTGACCAGATGTTCAGCTTCCTTTCTGGAATTTCAAATGTACGTGTGTGAGCATGCATACACAGAAACCATTCCTCTGAAGTGCAGAGACTCCTCATCAGAAAACGTGCACCTTCCAATGCTGTCATCGGCCTTCATTTATTATCCACAGTGCTTACATTTCAACACTTTGCATTTTATGTGTTCCTTCATACAGGCTACACAGATTTCAGAAGTCATTCCGAAAGAAGGGGAACTGTTTTTCTCGCACTAGAGTTTAGAATGAGTTCCTAAAAAATTCTAAGTAAAATTTGGGGAAAGCCATCCATGAAACTTCAAAGGAATTTTAAGACAGTTAAATTTTTCCACATTTGTGTTCTAGAAGTTAAAGAATTCTGCCAAGTACATGAAAGTAAGAAATTGGTACAAAACTCTGCCTTTTCTTTTTTTCTTTTCAGTACTGGGGGTTGAACTCTCAGGCACTCTACAATTGAGCTGCAGCCCCATCCCTTTTAATTTTTATTTTGACACAAGGTTTCACTGAATTGCCCATGCTGGTCTTGAATTTGAGATCCTCCTGCCTCAGCCTCCCAAGTAGCTGGGATTATAGGCCCGCACCACCCACCACACAGGGCTCAGTCTGTTTTGAATAGGTCATTGCCTGTCTTCTCCTTTCATGACCTTCAAGTGTCATGACTTTAGTTTACCCGATACCATAAACATCAGGAGAAAAAAAAAGAACATTTTTCAGAAAAAAAAAAAAACACAGCACAGCACAAAGAGAAATTCTAATAGTTGGTAGTAAAACACTCTGGCAAGACTCTGCGAGTCTACATGACTGTATTAGGAAATGTATGTAAGGACAATGTTAATAATAAGCTTGCAATCTTTTCTTTAAAAGTCCAGAAATTGGCTCTTTTTTCAAAATTAAAAAATAGCACATATTATTAAGTAACAGTCATGGCAAAGCCTTCCCCCAAAGCATCTTATAATAGTCAGTGTTGTTTTATTTCTAGCCCTTTTCTGATCCATAACCAAACCTTTATTTGTCAAATTTTGTCAGAAAGCAAATGAAAAACAAACTGTTTCTTGGCTGACACAATGAATTCTTGGCAATTAACATAATAAAAATAAATTCACCTTACACTGATTTACACTCTACCATAATAGGGCAACAGACTATTTTTCCTAGAGTGTCATTCTCTTTAAAAATGTATCTCCAGTAAGAGGCAAAACACATTATTTTATCTTTATTTATATAGTTATAGGAAGTTTAAACTTTCTAACTCATAAAGCTGCATTCCAAAAGAAGTCTAGACTAGTCTGGCCTCTCTTAGGTGGACTGATTTGAGAATGAAGAAATGTCTTTTCCGAAGACTGTCCCCAACCAGTCCCTGTGGATGGCCACAATTCACCTCTTAAAATTTCTTAACATTTGTGTTAACACAGCAGGGTTCTGGGAATACTTTGAAAATAGTAAAACTCTTGGAAAAGTTCATATATAAAACTGATAACACAGAGAACAGATCAGAAAAGCAAATTGTAGTCAGCCCTCCGTGTTCATGGGTTCTGTGTCCATGAACTCAACCAGATGGGGACCAAAAATAGCCCCCATTGTATCTATATTGAACATGTTCAGACTTCTTTTCATTTTCATTATTCCCTAAGTGAAACAGTATAACAACTATGTAATTTAGTATATAGTAAGGCGATACAGTATAACTACGTGTAATTTAAATTGTATTAGTTGTTATAAGTAGAGATGATTAAAAGTATAGGTGAGAATGAGCTTAGGTTATATGCTGTATGCAAACAGTTTCCATTTTATACAGGGACTTGAGCATCCATAGATTTTTGTATCCACACAGGTCCTGAAAGCAATGACCCAGATACCAAGGCATGACTGTATTCCTATGGGAACACTTGCTGAGAGTAAAACTTTTAGAGCTGGTATGTGGAAGAAAATTTTCATTTAGGGGTAATGATGAGGAATGGGAACCCAGGCACTCATTATAAGGAGGCTGGATGGGAACCAAAAAACTAGGATCAGAGTGTGATTCTGGCAGTGTAACTGAGGAAACATGAATCTAATATCTGGGTGCTCTGTATTTACTAGTTAGAAGCATATCCATCCAGTTTATCCCAGCTTTTGGCAGGATGGGATATTATTTTCTTGTACTCTTTGCCACTAAAGTAGAAGAAAATAGGAAGGGAGATGGTCCTTGGATATAAGCTGGGGATAGGTCCTCAGGTATTAATGAATTACATGGCCACTAACAAGGTTTCATTGAAAGATACCTTGAGGCACCCTGTAGAAATGAAAGCCTTTCCACTTTTCCATTCTCCAGACAGAATTTAATATAAAGAATTGTTAACTAGTTATAAAGTTGTTAATAAAACAAGACAAAGGGCAAAAAAGAGAATTCTAAGTTGCAGGGGCAGTAGCAACTGTGAAAAGAAGAGATCATATCTAGGGCTGGAGGCAATAAGGTAAGGAGGCTGAAATTATTAAAACTTTGAAGATTGGAAGAGAGGGGCGGTGAAGCTGAACTTGGAACTCCCGAGGAAGGACACTGCTGGGTTGGGGCTAGTGTCTCTGCATGTCTGATAAGGTGGTTCTCTGAGTGTTGGATAAACTGCAAATTGGATTCACATGCTGCTGCTATGGGAAGGCACTGTGTGGTGGAAGAAGTGTTACTGGGGTGACACAAGAATGGGAGCAGACAGGAAGTCCATGAGAAGGCCAGGTGCTCTGAGAGTAACAGGTGTAAACAGGAAGCAGTCATCCTCCTCCTCATTCCGCCTCTCCAAACAGAGAATCGATGGGTGAAACAGAACCCCGAGGTCCTGCCCTGGAGTCATAAAACAGAGTATAGGAGATGGTCTTGGAGATAGAGACAATATCTTAAAAACTGTAATATATGCATACCCATGTTCATACCAGCACAATTCACAGCTGCCAAATTATGGAACCAACCTAGATGTCCATCAACAGATGAATGGATTACAAAATTATGGGAAATACACACAATGGAATTCTACTCGGCAATAAAGAAGAACAAAATAACAGTATTTGCAAGAAAATGGAAAGATCTGGAGAACATTATGTTAAGTGAGATTAGCCAATCACAAAAAAAGAAGGGACATATGTTTTCATTAATATGCGCAACCTAGGGAGTAGTGGGGACACAAAAGGGACTCCAATGACAACAGAGAACCCTCAGTGGTGCAAGGGAAGGGGTACAAGGGAAGGGGAGGGGCAAGAAAGAAGTGAATCTATGGAATTACTATCATAAACTGTGTATATATGAGATTATACCAACATCATTCTCAGTGCTACATGTAGGGGAGAGGTGGGGGGGAGGGACACTAAGAGCTGTGTGCATGTATGTTAACACCAATCTGATACTCATTGTGATGTGAGACTACAATGCACCAATAAAAACATATTTAAAAAAAGAAATGAAAATTTACAGAGAAAAAAAAAGCCAAGAAAACATGAAAAAAAAAAAACCTGGCACATAACCTGTATAAAAAAAATCACTTTTCCATTTGTTTACTCCTTAATTTCAAAGAGATTATTTTATCAAAATCAGAAAGGAGGAAAAATTTTCCAACAAGTTTTATTATAGTTACAATCTTTTTTAACTAAGCCAGATTATTAAAAAACTACATTGATTTTTAAAAGTAGTAACCATTATTTGAGTTACAGAAAAATTTTATGGGATTCTACTCCATTTTAAATCTCCTTTTGTTTACTTTTACTCTACTTCAACAAGTACTTCATATATATATATGAATATATATAATGTATATATATACTTTTATTGGTACATTATAGTCTCACATCATAATGTAGTTCATAGTGATAGTGACATACATGCACACAGCACTTGGTGGGCTTTCCCCTGGCTCCTTCCAAATTCCCCCCTTCCTGCTTCCCCATACATGATATTGAGATTAGCATTGGTATTCTCACTTACGTACGTAACATTAATGGCAGTGCCTTCCTTTGTTAATTCCCCCTCCCCTGGACCACCTCCCTCACTCCATTGGGGTTATCTAATGTGTCCTAGCTGTGCTCACATGCGTGAAATACCAGGGAATAAGAGAAACAATATTATTGCATTTGTAGAATATGGTTATTTTTACAGAAGTGAGATTTATATCATCATTCAGAAGTAATCAATAATAAATTTTATGAGGAATAGATCTAGTGCACAACCTGAGAATCCTTGTGTTGGCAATTATGACAACAGACACATTTAGAGGTATGCCGAGGTATATCTGTTTTTCCTGCTCACTCATATATATTTCCCCCAACTTCTTCTTGCATGTCTAAATAAAATTAGAGAGGTATTATATGTGACCCAAGATCCTATGAATCCTGCCATTGAAATAATTCACACCTAACAGCTATACCATAAAAATAAAGCCATAGAACCTTCCTCTCTTAGCATCTACTGCTCCATAAGAGGTAAGGATAAGTTAGTGTGAGTAAGAGAGAGGGGAAATGCAGAGTGGGTTTTTGAATAATGTTTAACTAATATGCTTCCTTTAAATAAATGTTAATATATGTATCTTTCTATCACATAGTAATAGTTTACAAGCTCAAGTTCAGTTTCTAAGCCACTTAAAAATCATCTCTGTAACTCTATGCCAATCAAAAGAACTGCTCTAATTTATGCTTAGATCATATAGTGTTTCTTGGAACCACTACCATCACATTAAATTTATCTTCTACATTTAATTTTACAGATATTCAGGGAAATACCAATATAGCAGATGTGTATTGTGACAACCCCCAGCCCCCAAAAAAATCCCAAACCCCTTTCTCATTAGCTATAAGGAACCTAAGACACAGATCTTAAGAGGAATCTTAACATCTTAAGAGGAAGTATGATCTTCAAGTATATAGAAATAGAAATTTTTAAACTTAAACATAAAATTTTATCAGCAGCTACCCCTAGAGATTTACATAGTAGGTGATTCATTTAAATTTGTAGGCAAATTATTTTTTTCATTTTTAATAATAAGTAAAGAAGTTCTCCAGCTATTCCTCAGCATGTCTGCTTTTCAAATACTCTCATGCTTAAGACATTCTTGTTACCAAAAATTAACTTTTCCAGGTCCCCTTGCACATAGGCAGAATTGTCTTCTTAATTCTTCCTCCTGTTTTAGCATTAATACAGAAGACCTGAAATGCCACCCTATGGCAGGAGGTAGGGAGAAGGCCACCCATTGTCTGATACATTCTGTAACTGTGTTTTCCAGTAAGGTGGATCTAGGCTCTTCGTTTTGTGACATAATATGTGAACATCCAACTTCCTATATGAGTAGATGACAACTTAGCCTGAAAGTAAAGACTGTTCATAATCTAGGTCCAGCCTACCACTCAGATCAAGTCTCAACATTTGAAGATACCTTCTCCATCACCACCCACAGCCACCAAAACCCAACCTTCAACCATCTCCCTTTGTTTGACAGTGTCAACTCAAGACAGGCTACTGATTGGAAAGCACAGGTCAAAAAAGAGAATTTCACGCTGGGTACATCTCTCCCTCCAGTGCCACTGGAGTAGTGATGAAGGTCTCAGCTTTTCTTGTAGAAAATTCTATTTCAAGACCATCGGTGCAAACTGAACTTCAGGAATCCTGCCAAATCCTCTCCTTTCTGGCCAACAGTGACTTTGCTTTCTCCAGCTGCCACCCATAGGCTATTAAATAGCACAAAAATACTTTAAAATAGCATTTCTCCCCTTTCATGAAACAACAGCCGGATTTCTGAGAGAACCCTTTGTTTGGACTCTGCCCTTAAACCAGTTTAGATTTTCATAAAGTGAAAGAGCATTGGTCAGCTATTGTATTTTTAAAGCATTTGATCTAATGTGGGTTTATCTTTCCTCCTAGGACTGGGTAGGAAAGTCTTTCCATAATAATACTAAATAAGAAAAGAAATGCTTCCTGAAAACGAAATCCAGTCAGATTTCGTGTTTTGTTTTCTAGTCACAAGGGTGGACTGCCCACTCTAGGAGGGGCTGCAAAGTGGGAAGCAGAGGAACTTGAAAGAAAAACAGATTTAGAGTCATGTTTAGTAGGCAAGATTATTAAAAATAAAATCCTTTTGTAGCCTGTCATCTTGATATTATGAAAGCCAGTAGCGTGTTTTTTCTCCCTTTCAAATGAATTTTGTTTTTAATAAGTTTGGCTTAAAGTATAAATGCTTTTGGCGAGGTCAACTTGAACTTGTGGCTTTTTCAGCCATTGGGGTCTACACCTCAGAGAGTTTTCTGTTTTTACTGGAAGTTTAAATTTTGTTGACTGAACTGGCAATTTCTTTGTACGAGGGCTGGAGTCCTTTAATGTTTTCTTTTTTGGTCTCCTTTGCTGTTTAAGAGAGTGACTTGAGGATAAATTTGGTGCCTTGGATAGATAAATAAATCTGACAAAATTATAAATGACTCAGTCAACTGAAGCAGGAAGGGGAAAATAATAGTGAATTAATTCTAAAAAGAAAACACACCCCTCAGGAAAATGCATGAAACCCTAACAAAGACAAAAATCACTTTGAAAAAAAAACAGTTTAATATTTCAAGGAAAGGAAATAGTCAATTCTTCCTTATGCTAGAAAAACCATCAACCAAACAAACAACAACAAAACCACTAAAAAATAATGTGATCATTTCTATTCACAGTAGGGGTAGATCTGATTTTTTTTTTTTTGCGGTACTGGGGATTGAACGCAGGGGCATTCTACCTCCGCACTACACCCTTGGCCCTATTTTTTTATGCTTTTTATTTTTGAAACCGGGTCTCACGAAGTTGCGGAGGGCCTCACTAGGTAGAGAGAGAGAGAGAGAGAGAGAGAG